>UPTC01001310.1:0-17403 GCA_900537255.1 Acanthocheilonema viteae
GGAATGTTTGAAGGGTGGTATGATAAGATATGCTTCATGTGATGTTTTAAATGATAGAGAAGAAGTTTGATGATACCAATAGAAATGCTAAAAAACACACTAACATTCTAGTAAGCAAATGTTGCTAGATAAGATTTATGAGAAAATAGGGCGAAAAAGTGCATTTTATGAGACTGAAAATTAATTCTAAGAAAGTATTTAGGAATATTTGTATATTATGATGATTGATATGTTCATAATGCCAGTATGAAAAGGATTGTTGAGTATTCCGGTAGATACCAACAAATCTTTGTCCATAAACTGGATTTGTTTGCACAAGATAAGCCTGTTTCTAAATGTATTCAAATTGAAGTTAGTTTAATTGCAGCAACTGGATGATATATTTGTAAATGCCTACCTCGGGATTCCATTTGCCCAGCCACCTATCGGTAATCGAAGATTTGCATTGCCTGAAATGGTTGAACCATGGCAAGGTGAATTGGAAGCCCAAAAACCTGCTCGAACATGCTACATTACTCCAGACAGTCAATTCCCGCAATTTCCTGGAGCCGAAATGTGGAATCCACCAAATGTATTCTTTATTTGGTCCATATTTCTTACACTTAATTATGCAAAAAAAGAACAACTTAAAGTTTAATTTTCGTTTAATAGAAGTTGAAAAGTAAACCAATAATGAAAATAATTAAATATACTAATAATATTATAACGAAATCATATTAATTAATTTGACAGATATTTTAAGTGTGTTCTTCAAATTAAAATGCCACCACTGTGCATTAATTATTTATTCAAAATCAATTATGCTTAAACGGAATATTTGGCAACAAACTTCAGTCAAATTAAAAAAATAATGTTATTGAACGATGGCGAGCTACTAAGTTATTGGGCTATTAGGCTACTAAGTTATTGATTGATGGATCTAATCCTAAGAATATTAAAGATTTTCTTATTGTTGTGTGGATATGAGTAGGTATACGATGAGGATTGTTTGGCGTTGAATATGTGGGTACCGGAGAAACATGACGGAAATGTAATGGTATGGATTTATGGTGGTGGTTTCTATTCCGGTTCACCATCTTTGGATCTTTATGATGGACGAGTACTCGCAAGTCGTCAAAAGATAATCGTTGTTAATATTAATTACAGGTAAAATATTAAAATGTAATATTAATTTATGATGATCGAAAATTCTTTCAATTTGCTTTATATTCTAATCTTTCAAAAAAAAAAAAAAAGGCTACTAGCCTTTTTTGATATAAAATTTAAATGAGATGAAATGGAAAAAAGAAATTATTACTTTTTTTTTGCAATTCTGTTGAACAACGGACATCTTTAATCTGATGAGAAGTCTGGCACTATTTGATTATTTAATTATGAATCAATATATTATCATAAACTGAAATAAAATTTCTCGAATATATTGCTCACATTTAATGAAAATAACTTTCAAGAATTGTTATAATGCTAAATCATCTGAAATTATTGCTATTCGTTAATGGTAACACCTAATTTTTTGCCTATTCTAGGCTAGGACCATTTGGTTTCCTGTATTTTGGTGACAGATCATCGATACCCGGTAATATGGGTCTAATGGATCAGCAACTTGCTTTACGATGGATCTACGAAAATATTGCCTCATTTGGTGGTGATCCAAATAAGGTATTTTTAAAAATGATCAAATTTTTTTGTTAGTTTTAAATAGTTTAATAGATCAAAATGCTGAAATGTAAATTTGAATTAATAGAATCAAATTACAAAAAAAAGGAAATTTTACAGATAACATTATTTGGGGAAAGCGCAGGTGCAGCATCAGTGACGGCACATTTCTTTGCGCCCGGAAGCTTTCGTTATTTTCGGAGAGCAGTGCTTATGGTGAGTAGATTTGATTTAAAGTTCAATTTAATTTACTTCAAAATTTATTCAAAAATCCTTTAACTGAAGGAAAAAGCTTTACAAATTTTATTGCTACAGAGCGGTACAATTGCGAATTCATGGGCCATAAAAGAGAAAAATATGGCATTACAAACGGCGATGTTTTTGGCAGATAAATTAAATTGCACTGCTGGGCACGGCAAAATTTCGGATGTCAATTTGATTGCAAAGTGTATTCGGCAAGCACCTGCTGCAAGCATACAGGTAATTTACCTTTTTTTAACCTTTTGATGATTTGATTCTTTTCTCTGAGAATTAAACCCCTCCCCAGACAGCCGATTTCCACAGTTTCTTGGAACTGAAAATAATTGTGAGTTTCCCCAGCGCAATTTCAAATTTAGTTTTTCAAATTAGAAATTTCATAAATGTTTCAAAAAAATAAATGCTGAATTGTGAAATATTAGCAAACTTTATAGATTACTCTATGAATCTTCTTATTAATTATTGCCAAAGTAATAGTTAGTAACAATGAATTGCTGAAATAAAATAAATTGAAACAAAAAGTAAAACTTCAGCCGCACAGGTACGATTACTATTCGATGAGTCAATCAAGCTTAAAAGTTGGTATGCGTCACGTTATTTCAAACTTCAAATATGGATGAGTGTAAAGAAGTATGTGTAAATAAAAATTAATCTGAATTAAACAAATTGCATTTGCAGAAAGCAGCGGATGCTGTTGGCGTGGATCAGGCCCTACCGATGACTTTCCCATTTGTGCCTGTCGAAGAAGATGAACATTTTTTCAAGGTTCGAAACTAACGAATCATTCATTCGGTTAGCTTTGTGCTTCGCTAAAGGCGCAACTATATTTTCTGTTGCAATAATGCCTTATAACTGTAATTCTTTTCTCCTTTTTTTTTTCAAAATTTCAAGATATAAGGTGTTCAAGTATTTCTTGGCCATCATCACTTCTTCTCTTGGCCAACACTGCACTCTTCAGATCTTTGTCTTGAAATGCTAAAATATGAACCTATAGTTATTTTAGGCCATAGTTGCGCCAAATAAACATTCAGATAAAATCAATATGATAGCTTGTGCTTAATTTGGTAGTTTTTTTAAGGGTAATATATTTACGAAATTGAAAATGCGCGATTTTACAAAGAATATAAGCGTATTGATTGGTTCGATGAAAGATGAAGGCACTTACTGGTTGCCTTATTATTTTCTCAATCCTAAAATGGGTTTCCAGTTCAATCATACCATATCTGCTGATGATCCTACCAATCGAGCATTAATTAATAGGTTTATTTTATTTCTTTCTTTTCGATCAACCTATTCATATTTTTTATTTTCTACATTTATGATGAATAGAACTGAAATGAAAAAAAATGGAAATGAATGTTGCTATTTCTTCATCTCATTTATCTTTTTTTTTTAGATCTGAGGAACATCCAATTAATGGGCATTTACGTTAAGAAAAATTTTTTAATTTAATAAAAATTTTATTTCAGAGCACAATACACTTGTTCAATCCAATCGTTTATACCATATTTTGATGATTCTCAATTAGTGAAGCATGCACTGTTGCATGCATATGAAGAGGTCAGTTTAATTGATTTAATTTTTATTGAATTAATGACTGATTTGCGTATGCGCAAGGTAATTTTTTAGCTGTTTCAATCCTTTCTAATTTTTAATGTTTATCTTACCCTGTGTTTGCTAGGTGTCGGAAAGCAAGGATCCACAAGAAAGACTGCGTGATGGCGTTGCACGCTTTATTGGAGATTTCTTTTTTACGTGCAGCTTAATTGAATTTGCTGATATTCTAGCAGATAATATTTATGGTTCCGTATATATGTATTATTTTACAGAGAGGTATTCCAAGTCTCAATTAAAATTTTTTCCTCAAGTATTTCAAATCTCAATTTAAATTTCTTTCTTTAGATGTTATTGAATTAGTAGAGCAAATGATCCTTTGATTTCTGAAAGAAGGTGGGAAAATTAAAGTAAGACTTATAAAAATCACTTTTGTTCGAAACTAGAAGAGTGGAAATGTCATAATAAACTTAATTTGTCTTAATTCTAATTATTTTTGTTTTTTTTTCAATCATTAGTTATTATTTTTTTCAGATTCATTACTTTCTTCTGCTTCAGATCTTCAGCGAATCCATGGCCAAAATGGATGGGAGTAATGCATGGTTACGAAATTGAATATGTGTTTGGACAGCCATTCAGGCATAGCCATCTATATGCACAATCACAGGTCGATTCTGAGAAACGTTTCTCGGAAGCAATCATGAAGTACTGGGCTACTTTTGCTATTGAAGGGTTCGTTCTTTCAAGCATTGAAAGATTTATTACCAGTTATCATTGATATTATTGATAATGATATCTGTAAGAATTTGATTTCTATACGCTTTTACAGCGCCCCCAGACCAAAATGGCCAAAGTATAACAAAGTGACGCGTAAAGCATTCGTACTTAATGATGAAATAACAAGTAGCAGTCATAAGATTATTGTTGACGTACATGGGAAATCTTGCAATTTGCTCTCCGAAGCCCAAGCTGTTGTAAATCATAGTAAGATTTTATCATAATTTAGAGTATTTCATTGTTACTTTTTATGAAATAGATCAATGAGATAGGATCCAAAAGAATGATCTAATCATGATAAGATATTAGCAGGACTGTTGAAATGGAAAAACTGCATAATAAATTAAGTGATTCAAGATAATTGTATGATTGATTTCGTTACTGAACAAAATTCAACTTATTCATTTATATCTTTGCAATCTTTTAAACGTGTCACTTCTTTAATTAAACGTGTTACCATCAGCAGAAGCATCCCATACGGTAGCAAGGAAGATAAAACGTGAAATGAGTTTTAGTACCTTCAAAATATTTGATTGTCGATATCATTGAAAATAAAACTTACAAAATTTCAGAATGTAATACAAGAGAGAATGAAAATATGTGGCTTCGTGACGGCGTTTCTTCACGGATTACCGGAATTTCATTTTACCAGTTTTGTACTTTGATAATAATAAGTCGTTGCCTTGTTTTGTCATAAATTAATTTTACTAACTAAAATTTCAAATCAACTGGAAATTTCTTACCAAATAAACTAAGGTAAGTTTCAAATAAAATAATTATTTTTTCCAACTTTTGTTCATATCGGCATGGTAATTTTCGCCAGAAAAGAAAAAATAATAAAATTACGAATACCTCCGCCATTTAATAACAACTTTTTTGGAATAGCATTCAACTATGACTTATATTTCAGATATCGATTGATTGAAATGTTTTTTCTTTTTAAATAAATAAAATTTATAGTTTCTCACCAATTCATCTTTATTTGATGTATAAATACGAATGTTGCGTTGTTTAAATTTGGATTTTTTTTTTTTGGAAAAAACTTTCATATGGTATGAATCTAAAACTTACATAAAGTTTAATCGTGTTTTTTCACACACGTGTATTTTTTACCTCAGTGATTTCAATTTCTGTATTACTATATGGTTCATATCTTTACAACATCGATTCAATAGAAATTTACAGCATTCGTAAAAAATTTCCATAAGAAATGAAACAGGAAAGGAAATAGTATCCGTTATTCATTTTGAAGCAGTAATTGATAATGATTGGAGAAATGATGAGAAAAAGTTTTGAACTTTTTCTAATATTATTCCATTTCAAGTTCAGTAGTGAAAGTTTTTAAATAGTGTTTAAAGTGACAGATAACGTGAATAGGACGAAGTCAAAGAAATTACGTCGAAATACATAAAACTTTTACTGTTTGGTAGAGCTAATTGATGTTACTCAAAACCGTCGCCACTGAAATTCACGGGCCGCGAGATGAGGGCTATGTCAATGTTTTATGTAGATGAAGTGGCGTTGGAGATTCTGGCATGCGCAGTTGAGCATTAGGACTTGACCTCGGCAAAGGTCGATGTGGTGCCGATGATTGATTAGTTGAGAGAAAATTATACATTAAAGTGTTAATATGACATATATTTTCCTGTGTCGTTTCCGTGGCCAAAATGTTAATCTAATAAATGTTGAAAAAAAACCTTTTTATTTTTAATTGACGACAAGTTTATTCTTCATTTCGTTGTTGGGTAAAGTTTGTTAGCACGTCACGAAATATATGGAATATGATACGTGAACTAAAAAAATATTTTATCTATAAAGTAAGATACGATGGGTAATCATCAAGGTTTTTTCCTTTCAAGTGTAGAGGAATACATGTATACGTGAGAAATGGACAGTATGCCATTCAATGGCAAGTTCATGCTGTTTTTAAAATTTTCTTTCTTCAGTTAAGGATTTGGAGGAAAAGAAATAAAATGAGGGTGCATCGAGCATCTACGATGCTGCTTGGCTCGTTAGATGTCAAAGCAAAAACAGCCCAGATTTTCCATCAACTTATGCTTTCCAAAGCTTTGATTGCTCAAGAGCACAAAGGATTGTATTCGATACTTCCTATTGGTATCTTCTAAACTTTTCAACAATATTCCTTAGAGAGATTTGCTGCGTTGAACGACTCCGAAGCCCCAGTGAGATCAAATATGTCTTGTTTTCTATAGTTTTTTTCTTCTCACAGGGAAGGAAAGAGTTAGGATGATTAACTTGAATACTTATGTTCTACGGCAATAGTTTTGCTTGAAAAACACATTGAATTTAACAGTCTTTAACTTTCCACTTTATTTTTTTTTGGTCAGCGCATCATTGATAAATTGATAAAAGTGATTGAAATTGAACTGAATGCCATTGGCGCGCATAAAATCAGTATGCCAGTATTGGGTGCGAAAGAAATGTGGCAAAAAGCTGGTCGATGGAATGTTTTCGAATCAGAAATGTTTCATTTGAGTGATAAAACGAATCAAGCTTTCTGTCTTCAACCAACTCATGAAGAAATGGTAACAAAATTGGTTGCTGAACAAGGTGATAGCTTCAGTTATATATACATATATATATATATATACTAAACTTGTGTACTTACTTTTATCACGGTACGAATAATAATGTAATTTAGTGTTGTTTAAGACAGTTAATCATTTTTATCGAAGTTTCAGTTGTCATATATTGAAAAGTCAAAATCAAATTAAAAATATATTGATGATTAAGGAACATTTTCCACATGTAGCTCTATCTCCATAACAGTGAAACTGCCATGATACGTTCTCCTCGTGAATTAATGTATGGGAATACTGGTTAGTGAGGTAGTATGTGAGGAATAGATTTCATTAAGATTGATCAAATCTGCTGAATATTCTCTGGTCAAAATTTCTTAGAACTGCTTTAAATAATGAGTCACTGCATTTGTTTTTCCGTTTTTCATTTTCTCTTTGTAGGGAAATTCCCTTAGAGGTATGGAAATTTTAATGAGAGTTCGTATTCCAGGTAAATTAAGACAAACTATTTATCCATTAATGCTTTATCAGACGGGGCCAAAATTTCGTGACGAGACTGTTGTTGGACATGGACTCCTTCGTAGTAGAGAATTTTTGATGAATGACCTGTATTCCTTTGATGTAACAGCAGAGAATGCCTCGTATACTTACAATCTTGTCAGTGAAGTAAGCATTTATGATAGCTTTTAAAGTGAATTATTATCGGAATGATCGAGAAACCGCACCACTTTTTTCTCAACCAATAATTTGGCAATTTATCATTTGGATCAATTCTATAAATAATAGGAAGTAATTTTTGTCATGTTTGTATTTGAGTGCTTTCTTCATTCAGAAAATTCCATGTTTTATTTTCAACGAAGTTACAGTGTAGATAGGAAATATTATTTTACAGGCGTACCGACGAATATTTCGTGATCGTCTTGGCATTAATTTTTATATTGTTCGAGCCGATGCTGGAAACATTGGTGGGGACATATCACACGAGTATCATTTACCATGTGAGACAGGCCGCGATAGTATTGCTTACTGCGCAAAATGTAGTTTAGGTTAGCTTTTTACCATATCTTCGATTCCATTAAAATTCACATCAGTAGTGCTGGAATTCAATATTTTTAGGAATAGATAAATCTTTACTGGGAAGGGCTATGAAAGACCAATCTAGATTTTAGAAAATTTTTTCGGAGATCTTTTATTCGGTGAGTTTTCGGTTTCCAATATTGTTTTGATTACAAGAGGAAAAAAACTTTTTAAATAATTCACAGGCTTCTTAAAATGTTATGATTTGCAAAACTTTTCTCTAGAAATTCAGGAAAGCATAGCTTCTCGAACTTCCATTCTCCTTGTATGTTTCACTTTAATTTCAGGTGTAAATCATGATTTGTTAAAACGTGGTGAAAAGCCTTGCTGCTGCAGTGAGGAATGTATTTCGACTGTTGAAACGATTGAAATAGCTCATACATTTCAATTAGGGGACTTATTCACAAAAAAGTTTGGGGCAAAACATAATGGACAGTCATTGATAATGAACTGTTTTGGAATCGGCATTGGTAATAATTTATGGTTATTTGAAATACTTTTTTTGGCTATTCGATCTGCATACATTGAGTACAACAGTTGTATGATGAATTTATGCAAAAATGAAGGAAATAAAATACTAAATAAGTTTTCTGAATAAGGATATTCGGCTTTGCATTGTATTTGCTTGTACAGAATTATATTTGTGTGAAATTTTGTTGATAGACAATAATATGACATAGTTGCAATAGTAAGCACTTTCAGGACGTATGATAGCAGCCTTAATTAACTCAATGTCATCCAGTACCAGAGCTCTTCGTTTACCGTATGCACTGACACCATTTAAAGTGGCCGTTATTCTACCAAACAAAACTCAAACCAAAACGATGGCATTTGCTCAAGATGTTATTGATAGTCTCAATCAGATATCATCTCTACAAGATGACATTTTTGTTGACGATCGATTGGATAATTCAATTGGAAGGCGACTACTTGCAGCTGCAAATTTAGGTCATACATTCTAAAATTTTAAGAAAAAAGGCGAATAAAATATATTTACATAAAGTAAATGGCCATTTGGGATTAACCAGAATGCGTAGGGTGGTATTCGTGCATTCAGTGCGTCGTTTCACATCAGCAGCATTGAGAATGTCGAAAATAATTTTGGAGCAATCTTGTTAGGTGATACAGTAATTTCCGTCGACTTAGAATCTGCTTTTAAATAAATATTTCAACGACTTTTGTACTTATTCGAAAGAGTTCTTTTCGTAGCAAATTGGTATATTATGTTATTAAATTCAGGTATTCCTCACATACTGGTAATTGGAAATCAGACTGCTCGGACGTTGACTAGCAATCCAACTGTGGAATATTATAAAACAGAAGCTTATAGTGATGAACCGATCAGTGTTGGAGATGTTGAATACGCTGAAATTTCAAGAATAATTGCAAACTTGTAAAGCTGTTTCCATGTTTGTTAAAATGTGCTAATAATTTGTCGGAAAATTTCGTTCATTTCTTAATGCTGATTGGTTGAAATATATATAGATCCCGCTCTTTTGTATGTATGTGTTAACTGCTCTTCTGAGAACTATGCTATTCGCAGTAAATGAAAACTTTTCTTCATGGTGCTGTAACCGATATTAAGTCCTATTCAAAAAATCGGTAAGCTTGAAGATAGCTATTATGCGCATTTCTTGTTACTTAAATCTTGTTTCATTACAATAAAATGTTTTTTTTCTTTCATATTATTCCATAAAATTTTTATGCTTGTCATAAAGTGTTCATATTATCCTTACAGCTCTTTCACAATATTTCAGTATTTCTTCAGATATTTCGTCATTGTGGTATGTTTGGTATTAGTGATAACAACGAAGAAATGGATGATATTGTGATTTATATTAAGAGGATGCAAACAGTATGCGAAATTTTATTCTTGTGGGGATCATTGATTGAACAATTGAGCAATAATGAAGCAATCAGTGAAACTTGGAATTAGATGAGAATGGGTGCGAGACAATGATCGATCTAATAGAATGATGATATTTAAATCTAATTGTCAGTTATTTGTGCTGAGGGAGAAAAAAAGAACAATTTAGAGATAAGGGGAGTATGGTGGAATGCATGCGGAATCATTGGTTTTGGGACTGGAAGTGAAACTATAAGTAAATTTATAGACTTGTTCTATTGGCTTGGATGCATTATGGCTTTGAATTATTCTCATCGGCTAAGGGAGTACGCTTCTCATCCATAATCAAAATTTTTTGGGAAAGATTGCGTATGAACAGGCCATCGTCGATGCTTACTATTTCGAATAAAGTTCGAGGAATTACTGTTCTTACGGATAATGAGAAAAAATTGTTCAGGTTGGACCAATTGTTTTCATAAAATTACTTCAATGTATTAGTGACTGGTAGTGTTGGGAACGATTTGTAATGGATAATAATTTGAGATCCGTTTCATCTTTTATGAGATGATTTTTTCTATTCATTTCTGAAATTGAAATTAATGTTGTGCTCAGATTAGATAAACATATTAAATTTTGCATTCTCATTTGGAAATTATCCTAATCAATATTATTTTGAATATTGATGAGAAAGCTTCATATACTCATACAAAAATCTGAAAAAAATTTGGATTGTAAATTTGCAAGAGAAGAGTTCGTGCGATTTATAATTCAAATTTATGATGCTTTTCTAAGGTAAATTGTAAAAACATTTTGACCAAAAGATTTCATTCAGTGAAAGTTTTCAAAAAGCAAACATTTAAGTTGGAATGTAAGTTTGATGAGTTTTCCCAACAAAAAATTTTGTTTGTGCTGTTTCTTTTTTCGATGTCAGGAAAAAGTCGAATTAGGAAAATTAATAAAGAAATCTGATAATCAAAAAAAAATCGGAGAACTAGCAAAAAAATTAAGTTCTCTTCATTCATTTTATTGCATTTCAGCAAAGAAATCACTTTACCGATTGTAGTTGTACCGCCGAAAATTATCAATCGACTAATTGGATGCAAGGAAATAACAAATAAGACAGTAGAACGATTTTGTAGTAAAATTAAGGTAATTTGTTTAATTGCGAGTAAAAACTCGTATAGAGATAAAAGTCTCTAATTTTGAATAATTTAATACTTTTTCTATGTTTATTTTTGTAGTTTGCTTGTCCCTTCCTCTTTGCTTTCCAGCCTTCTTAAACAATAACATATATATAAGGACTTTGATTTGAGATATTAAGCTATATTTCTTAATTTAAAATATTTTAGTGTACACTTTTTAAGAATTTAAAAATTTTTTTTAATATACTTGGCAATATATAAAATACTCGATATCCGTCACTATGATCTTTTAAGTTAATCAATTAGATTATATGTTTACTTATTGCACGATCTCTATTTCCTAATGGATGCATATGTATATTTGGTAAAGATTGTCAAAATGCTTTAAAATTTCAGCCTGTCATTGATATGTCAGACGAAAACAAGAAAGCCATTGTATTTAATCCCGAAAAAATGGATGACAATACAAGAAATGTTGTTTTGAAAACTATAGAAAACTTAACGGGAGTTATAACCAGATTTGATTCTTACAATGTGGTCTTGAATTATGATGATTGGCCTGTGAAATCATGTATTACTGCAGTTTTGCCGAAGGGACTCGAGTTCAGGTATGTTGGATTTATTAAACTAAATGTTAAATAATTTTTGAAAACTTCTATTTGGAAAAAATTATTTCTCGAAATTTAAAAAATAATTATTGTTCCTTTAGTGGTTTTTCTCAAATCGGTCATATTGTCCACGTAAATTTGCGCGAGGAACTACTTTTATACAAAAAAGTTATTGGGAAAATACTTCTCGATAAAATCAGTAACTGTAAGTATGTATTTTTATTTTGTTCAGGTTGAACAAATATCAATTTATAATCGCAATGGATAAGCAGTTAGATTGATATATTCAGACTATCAAATCTTCCAAATTAGGATATTATCTATATTCTTGAGTTTTGCCTCTTTTCATTTGTTTTCCATTTTTTTTCATAAAAAGTCCTTTTTTCAATGTTTGATACTCACGTCATTATCATCAAAAACTCAGCTTTTGTAGGACGGTTGTTAACAAGTTGGATGCAATCGGCCATAAATATCGTACATTTGAACTTGATTTGCTAGCTGGTGAAGAACATTACAAGACTGAGGTCCATGAGGAAAAACTTCGTTACCAGTTAGATTTTAGTCAGGTTATTTGTTCAGCCTTGATTTTTTTGTTTAATGGTGAGTTTGACTTTGTGTGTTATTGCTGATTTTTTTAAAAGGCATTCGTTTTTGTTTTATCATTCTGTGCAAGTTCTTTATCAAAAAGAGTGAAACTTCTTCCAAATCAATTACAGGTATTTTATAATCCAAGATTGAGCACAGAACATAAAAGAATAGTGCGAAAAATTGGTAAACAATCAATTTTTTATGATTGCTGTGCTGGGATCGGACCTTTTGTTTTACCGGTGGTAAGAAATGGTGCTCATCACGTTTTAGCAAATGATCTAAATCCGAATTGTATTGATTATCTCAAGCAAAACATGGAGCTCAATCATGTACGTTTTATTTATTCCATTATTAATTGTGGTTCTCAGACTATTCGGTTCTCTTTTTTCAATTAAAAAATCTTTTTTTTGAAATGGATTTTTTAATTTTAAAATTTTTTAATATTTGTTTTTGAACTACTTTTTAAAATTTTCTTCACCAACTTTTTTCCTTTCCAAGGTTTCTGATCTTTCTTTTTCGCGAGAATCCCTTGGCTTTTTACAAGTATTTCCATAGAATTATTCACTATAAGTTTCAGTTATCATTCGAGCGGTTAAAATTATATAATATGGATGCAGCCATATTTATCAAAACTGTTCTTGCAGATGACCTAGCGAGTGAAGCAGAAAAATACAATATATCTGATTCTAAAAGTACTGATATGGTTTTTTCATCAACTAATATTTATTTCTGTTCTTTCAAATTTTTTTTATAAGTCAAACCTTTCTGGCAGAAAATTTTGATTTTTACTTTGCTATATTTTCCAAAGTTTTACCTTTTTTTAAAATTTTTCTCTATTTTCAGATAAGGCTCCCACAGATGCACACGTTGTAATGAATTTGCCAGGCATGTCCTTACAGTTCCTTCCTTATTTTCGAGGATGTCTACGTGATAAACCCAATTTGTCAGGTTAGTGTACACGAATTGTGCAAAAATTGATGTTTTACCATAACTTATTTTATTGTAATTTTGTTGCAGACATTACCCTTCCATTTCCGTTCTACGTGCATTGCCATTTTTTTGTGAAAGCACCGGATGATCTGGAAGATAACTGGTACTTCAGTGAAGCGCAAAATTTGATACGCAAGAGTCTTGGGTTTGTTTTACTGGCAATGAAAAACTTGTCAAGTTTTTTCCTATTGATTTAATTTCGCTTACTGAAACAAATATTTTTATTTGGTCATTTATTTAAGGCGCTTAAATCTGTAAAGAGGAACTTTTCTTCACAATTTTACATAATTGAAGCCCAAATCATATATTAAGCAATAGAAAAAAATTTAGATCACTGTGTCAACTGTTTAGTTTCCAGTGTCTCGAAGTTAAATTTCACTGAAGTGCGTCTTGTTCGAAATGTTGCTGGGCGTAAGAAGATGTTTTGTGCCACATTTCAATTGCCTGACGAATTTCTGTTTTCTTCTGATACCCAGAAATTGGGAGTTGAAGAAGCCAACAGTAAGGAACCGAAAGAAATAAAAGAATGCAGCGATAAGAGCAGTAATAATGAGCGAAGTTGTGCTCAACGAACAGTTTGTGAAATACGGATTGAGGAATTAGAACCTCAGCTAAAGAAAAACAAGTTCAGTTAGCTTTTTTTTTATTTCTGAGAGGTTTAAATAAAAATTTACTTTTTTCTTTTGCATTCTTACACTCTAAATCTTTTTTTCGTTGCATTTGATGAAATTTGATTTTATAAATGATTAGGCTTCGCGATATCTTAAAAATTTCCCACTTTTTCACTACTATGGTGAGTATAACCCAATAGAAGTTGTGGATAATTCTCTCTCATATACTTTTTTTTTTTAAAAAAGGATTATATAACATTTGAGAAACTAGTGTATTTTTAATTCTTAACTTGTGTAAGAGCCTTATCTTAGACATGAAAACATAAAACGGTGAGAATCTCAATACTTCTACTCACAGCATGACAAAACTTGCTGGGTAAAACGAAAGTGGGAAATTTGAAAATGAATCATGAGATTAAGTTTAACTTAGTAATAGATTTTCCAACTATTATTGTACTCTGTTGTTTTGATTTGATTTTAAATTGGGAAAGAATTTCTATTGTTACATCACTCATCACTTATTGTTTTTTTTTTATATTGAAATTTAATAGTGTTTCTTTTGATATTAATGATGTACAAGTTGAGAGTGTTCTTATATGCTGTTGCTGAACAGTAGCAATTTAGAAATAAGAGCATTTCAAAAAATTTGGAAAAAGTTGCGCAATCAAAAAAGTTGCGAAATAAAATCATATGAAGCTGTACCAGCCTAAGATGCTTTCACAAACTGATATATTCTCAATTGATAAAATTTAACTCTTCGTTTGATTGAAGTGGAGATATAAGGATCTGGAACTCAAAGTGAGATAATAAATTGTTTACTCTGTTTGATGCATTTCATTTCACATATGTTCCCGTGTACGTACCATTATGATATTAAGTCAAGTGGATGGAAGTGACATGTGAGGAATAATTCAAATAAAGCGTTAAAATTGAATGGAAAATCGTCCCGGAGTCGTCCGAGATTTATCGATAGTTCCGACCTCCCGGTTATCTGTGAAAGTTTTTTTTTTCCAGAGGATTTATTACGTGGTTGAGTGATGCACCTTTTGATTTGTCATTTGTTCATTTGTTCACTTTCTTCAGGTCATCACTTACGCAGTTATGGTGGAATTTACTGCATTATCATGCAGATTTTCATCCGTATTTAGAGTGACCATTTCATTACGATCGCTTAAATCCTTCACCATGCAAATTTCATCAGTCAGAAATCTTCATGTCAAGAAATTACTCGCTGATAAATTTTCGAACAGGTAGCTTGATTAACTTTTACGTGTTCCATCTTATTTGATAATGGTTCGTTAGCTAAGATTTTTGCTTTCATATAAAAAAAGAATTTGATACATAACATAATAAATTAAAATATAGTATATTAATGTCCATTAAAAATAAATTCTGTCTTATTGAAATGATTCAAAATCTGATTGTAGTCGGATATGAATTTTATTGACTTCTAGATAGGTCAATTATCTACCATTAACTAATAATTGGATATAATTAAATTGTTTAAACTTGATTTAGATTTCGGATTGATCGTGTGATGTATTTTGGTCCCGAGTTAGCTTGCTTAGAATGGCTAATGGAATGCGGCTCTACTGAGGTATTATTAATTTCTTTTCATTGCATTCTCAATAATACAACAATTAATTTGACGAAAGAGTGGCATAAAAATATGTTCTTTTATCATATTTTGTAATTTTGTAAGTCTCACTTCACGTCATTTTATTTTCTTTACTTTATATCATTTCATTTGAAATAAAAAAGGACGCCTTAAAAGCTGGATCTGAATGGTAAATTTATCTTACAGGTTATAATGAGTGATGGAACATCAATCACCTGCAGAGCAGACATGCGTCGTTATATCAGTGATTTTGGTTTCAATATTAGAAGCATTGTAAGATTTAAAATATGATTTGTATCCGTTAAGAATTTTGATTTGAATCAAAACTGCATTTTTAAAATTTAATATTCTTTAGCCGATTCCTACGATTTCCTTTAAATGGAGCCCAGTGTTGCCGACAATTAGTACGAAAAAACTTGATGCGATTTATGAAATGCGATGGGCTAAGAAGCCGAATACATATGTTGTTAAGGTCAGCTCGCAAAATAATATTCACTATTTTGGTAACATTTGCTTTGTCTCATATATGATTTTTGAGTTCAAAAATTCAATGTTTTAATTTTAATTTCCAGAATAATTCAAACAATTTCATTAATTGCATGTGGGATTAGGATAGTTTTCGGTAAAAGTGTAATTTTATATTTATCTTTTTTCGAAATTTCCTTAGGTCGATGCGACTGATTCAGCTGTTGGTGATTCAGGCTTCCAGTACTTCAAAGAATGCCGACAAATAGAAATCTTGAAATTGAATTTTTGTGACTTCTTCACTGATAGAGCAATTGAACATCTTGTTTCGGGGCGACCTTCACGAACTTTGAGGAACATTGTTTGTTTCTAATGTTATTTATTTATCTCACGCAGCAAGTTTCTCAATTTTTTTAACATATAATTTAATTAGAAGAAATAGTTGTTATGAATGAGAGTACAAAATATAGACCATTACTGAAAAGATGGAAATTATTCAAATCATGAATAGATTTTCAGGAGATTGTCGCAAATCCTTACATCAGCGATAATTTCATCAAAGGGATTAAACGAATACGCGGATTACAGCGAGCGCATTTTTATTTTCTGCCATGCGTAGCAAAACAAGCAAGTGCAGTACAAAGTTTAAAAGCCACTTTGCCATGTTGTAGAGTTAGTTTTCCAGAGCTAAAAGAAGTCGGTTATGGATATGGTTGTAGTGTCGAGGATAACAATGTAAGGTAAGTATTACCTTTCTTTTACTGTTCATTACTCCAGCGTATTTCTTAGAAAAAAAATATGTTGCATTTCAAATCTTCTCAATTTCAAAGATACCACACTTTTTAAATTCTTTTAATAAGCAAATAATAAGGTTATCCAGTTATCCAATGCTAGTATGTAATTGATCAGTTTTATATGATTTTCAGTGTCCATAAAACCGAAGCAGCAAGCAGATAATAAGCTCAATTAGGCTTTTAATTTTCACTATACATACCTGATTGTTTTTTCTTTCATTGTACATACCTAATATCATGATTCTAGAATAAAATTTTATATTATTGCATATATTTCAAACGATGATTTCCTTTTCTGGGTGGTTTTAAAAATCATCAATGATGAAAACGAAAAGAATTTTATGTTCCATAGAAATTTCAGCACTATTTGTTTTATTTATTTTATCAAAAAGATTGGAAAAAAATAAGCGACTAAGTTGCAAATTTTCCTTTCTTTTTCCAGAAGATAAATTGATGATTTACGAAAGATGAAAACAAGAACACTTACTGTATAACGGGAAGTTAACATTTGGCCAATTTTCGTAGAACACTATTTGGAGTAACATTCAAATTATAGATTTATTATAAACTTTTATTCATTTGCTTGATCCTAATAACTTTATGGTATTTTAATTGATGAATTTAGTTAGACTTTCAAAAATTCAGATTTTTTGATATTTAAAAAACACGAAAATTCATAAAATAGTAAAAGAATAATTGAATATTGCTCCAAATGGTATTCTACGAAAACTGGCGAAAAAAAAACAATTGAATTGGAAATGGATATTTAATTTTAGCTATTTCCAAATGGTGTTTTTACGAGGAATTAATTCCAATTTTATAAAACTAAACTCTTAGCAGTAACTAGTTTTCAGTGTATGATAGATTTTCTAATATTAG
>UPTC01001311.1:0-17403 GCA_900537255.1 Acanthocheilonema viteae
TCTTGTGTTGATCGCTGCAAAGCAATTGTTATGAGCAGATGCTTCCTGAAAGAGTAGGGTGATGCTAACGAGAAAAAAAATCTTATTATGGTTACCGTTCATTTATTCCCGTAGTTGAAACCGAAAAATTTGTCACCGTTAACTGGTTGGAACTTATAAAGGTGTTACTAAAGGTTTCACTTGCAAGCAGTGTTTTGCGAACGGCATTTAAAAAGTTGGAAAGTGCCTGTTTATCCAGCTGCTGTTTCCATGTTTTGTATTTTGTCGTTTCACAGCTTACGTCACAATAATTTGTTGAATCGAATGTCGATATAACACGAAACAATTAAGGTGGCGAAAAGCGGTGTGAGGCTATCGTTAAGATCGTCATTACAATAGATTCTGAAAACTGAATTTAACTTGAGGAATTCAAACCAAAGAAGCCAAAATGGTGGAACTTGTTCGAGCACAGTCCGCTGTTGTATTGAGACCGTCCTATTCTACTACGGTATTACCCATTATTATCATGCTTGCTGAAAGCTTAACTATACCAACTTTGAAAAAATTGAATGTAAATATTATAGATTTATCGAACGCGATCAGTACCAGATTTAAGCCTGTATAGCCGTTATACTCCGAAATGGCCATATCGCTACTACAGGAACTGGGATTTGGTAATTTATAGGATTAATTTGTATGCTTTTTACGTCTCTATCTCCCGAAATGATGATTTTCCAACAAAATATTTTGTAATCCTTTTTATTCGGGAACTTATATCGCAGGATTCATTCAAATTTTTTTTTTGCAAACGTAGTTCGAAGATAAGACATGAATGCCATGAATGTATAAAGTATTTTTTAATTAAAAGTCTTACAGTTTTAAAGGAACTAATGTTTAATTTCTCTAATTGTTTTGAAATAATCTCAGCGTATTCAGCCATTCAGATAATTCCTTCAAATCAAATAATTGCAGCATGATGATTATTGGTACGATCGCTACTACTACTATAGTCCACTATATCGCAGTACATTCTTTCCCCGTCGCTATTACTACAATAACTACGCTTTGAATCCATATAGTTATTGGAACTATCCATACAGCTACTGGACTCGGTACAGAGGATACTTGTATGTTTCTCATGGGCTCTTTTCAAAATGGTCGAAATATTTCCTCAGAATTAATTCCCTAAGCTCTTTCATCAGTAAAAAAAATATAACTTATCAGCTTCATAAATTTATGAAAAGACCTTTGGAAAGAATTTAATGCCCCCAAAAAATCTCAATTATATCTATGATTATGGAAGATCCTATTTTCTCAGGTATGGTTATCCGTCATACTACAGTCGATACTACTATTATTATGACGATTACCCACGCTATCGTTACACATACATCTATCCTTATCGTTACGGCTATTATTCACCGTTTGATCGCTATTGGCTTTCGTCTACTTATTGGGATCGACGTTTTAGGGTGAGTATTACCAATAAAGTCTATTATTGCTGGCAATTAAAATAAGTGGAATCTTTTATGCAAAGAAAAATAAATGGATTTAAGTCCTTGCAAAAAAAAACAACTACTAAACCGTATCATTCACATTTAACTGCTTTGCAGAAAAGGTGAATTATGTTTATTTATTTATTTTTCTTTTTTTAGTGAAATCTTGTGAAAAAAATCACGATCACTAGGAAATTCATACCCCATATAGAAAAGCTCGAAATATGAAACTGAAAATTCCTGTGCAAATATTGGTGTATATGCATAATCAGTATAAACCTCCAATAAGATCGTTAAGAGAGAATAAAGTACAATTTGAAAATAAGTTATAATTGGAAGTAAGCAAGAATTGTGCTCCTGAACTTCTTCATATTTTAAGAACTTCAAAGTCACGCTTTTATTTTATGAAAATGGAATAAATAGAATTTAAATTTGCATTGCTTCATCGCCTATTTAATAAAAAAGCATATCTTCATGATTATTAGACTAATAAACGATAGTAAAAGCGTCAAATTAAAATAATCCACATTTTCATTCTATTCTTTTTCGAACTGCACATGTTTGGGATATTTATTGGCTTGAAGGGTCATTTAAAACTGGAAAAAAGTTATCTTAAAATTCGATATTTTTCAATTTTCGTGTTGCAGCCGGTTTTATTTCGCCCGATCATAAAATAACAACTCCAATCACTGCTTATATATATTTATTTCAATTTAAAAAAAAAGTAATTTTTTTATTATTTTGGCTAATAATAGAAGGCGACTACTGTTAAAAATTCTAATCTTATATAAAATCCTTTAATCTTTTGATCTCTTCTGCTATCTCATTATCAGCTTTTGACGAAATAGCAAAGTAATACAGTTATGAACTAGCTACAATTTAATTTCGTGAAAATTTTAGTGGATTTAGTATGTGAATGTTTTTTTTCGGCATTCTCTCATCATTTAAATTCTAGGTATTCATACTTTCAACCATTGCTTACCAGTTTCTCCCTTTTCATCAAATAAAAAAATTTTCCCAGGCCTCCATATTTTACTGAAAAAACACTTAAAAAGCGAGGGAACATTTCAAAAAAAGATAATTTTAGACTAACTTAAATTATAGAAGTCCATTAGACTAATTATTTGTTTTTAAAATATTAATTATTTTCCGATAATGAATAATCTTAGCTAAATCTGCCATTTATTTCCTTAAATTTCTTTGAAAATGTTAGGACAAATTTAGAAAGTAGTTGACTAAATTTTATGCAATACAAAGAAGACTTTTATTTTATACATAAAAATAACAAAAACTTATGCTCTTCGAATGAAGCAGCTTATTTCACGTTCAGCTTCTATCGAATATGCTTCCGTCCTAAACCGTTCTTAAAAAATTTATTCATACTATCTTCAAGAAAAAAAACATCCGGATTTCTGTATTATCTGCAAGAAATTTTGGTCTTTAGCAAGCTGGATTGTTTGTTTCAATAAGTTCTATTATTAAATCTTCGAGTTTCATTCACAATGGTATGTTTTATGGGTCTGAAAATAAATAAATAACAAATGATGAAAGCTGATATTATTTTGCAACTAAATTCATTCTAAATTCTGTTAATTTAAAGTAAGTAACGACGCCTTACTTTTTGCCTTTAATAGTCTTATTTATGTCCTTGCATAGCCTATAGATCGCACGAAATTATAGTTTATATTCCTTCCCAGTTTCTGATTTTTTTATTTTAATTGTTTCATGAATAATTTTTTGTAAAGAAAAAGCAACCAGAAATTGCAAACGTATTTTTTTATTAGTGGGATATTTTCATTAATACCCAGCTTGGTTTGTAATGAATACTTTCATTACAATAAATAATAAGCAGCTGAAGATAAAATTTAAGACAAACCTTGCTTTTTATCGACTTATACTTTCTATATTAGTGAGCTATGTGACTTCAGAGTGAAATAAATTTGATGATTTTTACAAGAGAGTAAGTTCCCTTGTCTCTTTTTTTACTCATTTAATATAATAATTAGATATTATTTTTCGTTTCACATATTCATTTTTAAAATTCCAAGATATTCATTGAAATTAAAAGTGAAGATTACTAAACAGTGCAGCCATCTGAACTGCCAATGAAGTGTGCGTTTCAATCCTTATTTTTCTTCAAAAACAATAAGGATGCAGTAAAGGTGGATTGCAATAAAAAACGTTTAGAACAGGTGGAGCGAAAATAGATAGACACATCTATCGTTTCTTTCTGTTTACTTATTTATTTCAAGTATTGGTACTATTAATGTGCAAGTGCCTACATCCACAAAATAGGACTGGCGTGAACAAATGTGGGACAAGAAATTATATATGCTGACATATTCCGATCGTCAATATCGACAACATTGCGCACAGTGGAAAAATCAATTGTCATAATCGAACAAAAATGCTACAATACGAATCAGTGCATTTATTTCCTCAAAATAAATTTTTTTATCTCCAAATCTGCCTTTTGCAAATTTGTATAATCTTGCCACTAAACGGAATGTCGTTTAGCTGAAAATTCTGAAAAAATTCAATCCATTGTTGCGTTGATTATACATCGTAAGCTATTTCATATATCGTCATCTTTAACATGGAATGAATTTATTTTTACGACATGGAAATTAATTCCCAGTTTTATTTCTCCGAAATCGTACTTCTTTTCCAATCGTTTGTTGGTTGAATTTCGTTCGAAATATGCAGTATTTTTTGTGATAATCTTCAAACAACTTGTAAATAAATATGCAAAATTGGCTAGGAATTTCAAAGAAAAAGAAAAAATTCTGTCAAATAAAAGGTTATTCTTAGAAAACAATAGTGAAGTTGACATCAAAAAGGTTGGATTAGATAGTTTTTTAAAATATACATTGAAGTTATCACTACAGCACAGTTATATGCTAGATATGTTCAAACAGAGCGCGCGTGTGCTATCTAATCGGTTACTTTAGTTTGCTTATTAATTACTAGCTACTGGTAGAACTTGAAATATATTTCACTATTTATTTCTGAACGACAAATATATCATACATCATGTGTAGACATTAGAATAAGCTCCACATAATGTGTGATATTACATCCCTTAACTGATGATCTTTTTGTGTTGAAATTCCATAATTCTGTTTCGTGATGATATTGACGATAGCAGCATATTTGATTTTATCGACTTCAGCACTGCTTAATTGATAATTTCGAACCGCATTTTTATATATTCATGTTTAAGAAAACTTGCATTAATTTTTAAATACTTTTTTTGTGATTCTTCATTTTTTGCTTCAATATTATAGCTGCCATTTGTGTGCACTGCCGTGTGAATTATTATAAGTAAAATTTATGGTTAAAAAATATGTCTCTGCACAGAAAAACAAAAAAAAAAGAAAAAACTTTTTCCTAAACGAGTAACCGTTTTATATTGCAAATTCACGCACTACATCTTTATTGTCAGTCATTTATGTTTTTCTTTGCTTTTCCCACTTATTTTCATTCAGTTTGAACAGCAAAATTTTTTATATAAGTGATGAAGTGCCGTTCCAGAAAGCAGATCACTTGTGGTGATATGCTATTTGAAACTTTCTGTTTTGAAAGTAAAGACTTCCAATTTTCCTTATTCCTTATTATGTTCAGTAACAGTGTGATTAATCCTTTTTGCAACTTCCCTCTCTTTTTTTCTAAGTGCAAAAAGCTGGGAACAAATATTAAACTTGCGTTAATTACAATTAAATCGAAATTTATTAGGACAGTATTATCCGAGAAACTGTTTGTAACTTCAACTAAGGAATTATGTCACAGATATACGCGAAGTATTATGTAACCTTATCATTACATGAGTAAAATGCGATTATTTGGATTTCTCATTCGGAAATTCCTTCTTTTTTAACAGAAAATAACCAGTTTTGGTTTCATTATGGTGAGACACTTTCTTTATTTTCAAGTTTTGTCATATCTTAATATCTTAATTCATACCTTAATTTGCGTAAAGTTTGATTTTGCCAGGTCAGTTAAGATTTGTTAAGATTTATTGCACTTTTAAACTAAGGTATTTCAGTCATTGGTTCAATGAGTTAAATAATGCAGGATTGGTGTGAGGAGTATTTATGGCCGAGAATACAATCACCACCGCATCTAAAGTTTTTTCCAAACTTCTATACGGTTTGGAGAATACGACCAGCAAATTCCTGTAGAATGGTTTCAACTTTCCTTCCTTCGAGAATTGTAGTGAAAGAGGTTAATCGAAAATAACAACATAACATGAAAAACTTACAAACGATGATGAACACCAATAGAAATTTCCCAATATTTGTTCTACATGTTTGACTCCTTCTAAATGAATGTTTTGTGAAAAGCAGAATTATTCTGAGTTTGTCTCGAATTTTGCATCAAACTACATTTGGACGAGTGTTCTTCACTTCAGAGTTTTGTATTGTTAAATACGTGAATGAAATCCTACATTGTCGTTGTCAACATTTTAAACAAATAGCCATTTTTTTAATGCTAGCACTTGCATTTTTTTAGATTTCAAGGAGTTCGTTGGAGAAGTCTCGAGGTACCTAATAAAATTAGTCATATCTGTAATTCCTTGACTTGATATTAGTCTTTTTGTTTCAGATGATGTAGATCTATTTTAAGAACAGTCCTGATACCGGAGTGATACCGGATGTATATGATTCTTTTCATTGGATCAACAGTGCTTTAAATTCAGTAAATGATTACATGCCTTGAATTTTGGGTTCATTTTAAACCTCGCTTTACATAATAAGTTTCACCCTGAGAATTTTAGGAAGTTTTTAATTAGTGAAATGAAATTGCTTATGTCATCAAAAAAGAAGAAAGAATAATCACAAATGTGCCAGTTTACATGTCTGTACATCCTCTGCATATTTGCACATTTTCATTTTCACTTGATGGAATTAGAAGCCAAGCCTGATTTTAAGAAATTCACTAAAAGTTCCCTATCAAAATTACTGAAAACAGTTGTCGTTCATTCTTTTTATAAGCTGTCAATAAGAAATAAGAGTTTTTTAATTCGTCAACATGGCAACATTAATTTTCAGCGCTAAAATAGACTGTGAAGTGGCATTTTAAACGTTACAGTACAGTGAATTATATATGAATCAGTTATCTTGAGCTAAGGAACAGAAGTGAATAAATATTTCATAAATCATAAAATATTTCGGCTTAACTTCTCAAATTCAAAAATCATAAAGTTTTTTGCTTATGATTTTCGAATTCGAGTGTTGAATTTTATGTACTGTGTTCATTTTCGCATAGAATTGTATCCACCAAAATTTTTGCAAGTGCTGTTTTCAAGTTTCCACTCAATCTTCTGGTGCATTGATCCATAAATTTTTCGTAAACTTGATCTTCCATCAAAAAGACATAAATGAATATCGATTACAACTAATTGACACTTGCACCGAACATCATTAATGAGCTTTCAAATGACATTTGCCACCAAGCACTGATTTAGTGAAGTGCACTGGCTGCTATTTAACTGCAATTAGTCTTTCATAAAGATAATATTAATTGCAATAGCACTTGTTTGGGATATATTTATCACTGATAATTTACTAAGCAATTCATATTTATTGCATATTTTTTTCTCAAAAAAATGTCCTAGCTTGTGACATAATCTTAAGATTTTCAAACATGAGAACGTTTTGTCACATGCTGGCTGCTCCTCCAACGATCAAAAGTCTGCCGCTTAATAAGGCTATGTTATGGACAAATTTCTTTCAAAAAGTTTATTTGTAGCACTATTTAGCGCATCGTGCTATGCAATCTCGAAAGGGCGTATTGCAATAAGTAAATAAGGATAATTCTTGTTTGTTATTAACCTCCAACTGATTTTCGTAAGTTGTGACAATTGGATCAATACTATTTGATGTCGATAACATGAAAATTCGTCCGCTGATACTTTGATTTATTCTTGACCTAGAAAATATACAATTACTCTATTATAGACATAAGTGTACTCTGTCACTGCTAGGTGTGATTCATATACAGTTTAATTTATCTTTCAAATACAATGTATTGCTCGAAGAAACGCAAAAAAATGATATTGAGTTCAGTTGTACTTCTTTATGAAAATTTTGAGCTTCTTTTATAATCAAAATATAAGTTTTTGAGATTGGTTATGTGAATGAAAGATAAACAAACTTATGTCTTTGCAGCTGCCATACATGGAAACGCGTGTGTAGAACTCGAAAGAAAACCAATGAAAGGAAAAGTAGCATGATAACAATGGTGATAAGTAAGGTGGACAAGTTGATAGATTCAATAAATGATAAATTAGAAGCAGTACGCTGCTGCAAGCATGTCTCATAAATCACTTTGTCAACAATACTTTCCTGCATACCACTGACCAATGCATAACACAAGCAGAAAGTATAATTCTGGAAATTATTATAATTAATCCATGGAAGAAGTGTAAGATAGTTCCCGAATATTCCAGAAATCATTCTTTTAATGTTATATTCAATAAAACATATCAACCAGTTAACTGTTACATTAATACTAAATTGATATATTTAAGTTTTTCAAAAAAAAAGTAACAGCAAAAATATGATAAAAAATGGAAGAACTTCCGCAGCTTTAAGCCTCATAATTTTATAATTATGCCATGGATTGTATAGCGATAGTTGAACCGTCCTGCTATTCATTCCGTATTCGTCACGTACAGCTATAAAAAAATGAACTCGATCCTTAGCGTGTACAGGTAATGATGCATTCCATGCCAGCGTAACATAATGTGAGCCAACCTGGAATTCATGACATTTCAAATAGTCAAATTATTTTTGCATTTTCATTTTCACCCAGTTTCATTGACATCTAATAATTTCATTCTTGCTATGAAAATGAAATATTCATTATTGAATACAGTCAAATAAAACAAAACAGCATTAACTTGTTTAAAATATGTATATCTAAATTTTAAGTTTTTACTCATTTCTGGCACTTTTTCTACCACAATACACAAATGTTTCAGAGCTTACTGTCATCGCAAGAAAGCATTAGCAATTTAGAACATGATATTCAAGATTGCTGTTTATTACAACGGCAACTAGATTTTCAATAAATTGAATATTGTTAAGGATTTTGAAGAGCTTAAAAATTCTCACTTCGATGACATAAAAAGCGATAGCAGGTTCCTTCACTTTTAAATGTATAGTTTGGTGAACAAAATGTTGCTCTCGCTTGACTGTACACCGATATTCGCCTTCATCTTCTGCTAACACAACATCTAACCTGATTGGTTTATATTCACTAGATGATGAATTTACTGCTATAGATAAACCATAATGGTTGATAAAAGTTATAGTGACATGTTGTTATTCATGTGGGTGAAAATATTCTTCCAAAAATTTATCAATTATAAACTTAAAACATAAATCAGTAAGATAGCTGTAAATTGAATTTGTATCCAGACGTTTTACTTTCCTTCTCTTCTTAAAATGAAAATTTGCAAATAACTTTTTATTAGAAATATTAACCAGATTTGTTCATTTGTTGCCCATACACGTGGCTGTACCACATTTGTCGCCTTCTGATTGAAATTAAATTGACGATATGTAGAAAGGTGATGGGAGTACATGATATCGTTTGAATTTATTTCCTCTGTTGGCTGCAAAAACATTTCAAATAGACCGATATCAGTGATAAGTTAAAAGAAAAGGTGAAAAAATGAATTAATATGAAAATAAAGAAAGTAAATCAAATAGCATTATTAAATAGTAGTTATGAAGCTATGGACATTTGTAAAATAATTTCTAGTTGGAATATCGGTTCGATTTGGAAGTCTCCATAACAAGCTATCAGATGGCTGTCGTGATGCGCAATAAATGGAGCACTGTTCTCCGATTGTGGCTTCCATCAATTCACCAAATGGCAGTATGGGTTCTGGACGACATTCTTCAAGTGTCCATGTTGCATGGGCTGTTATACTGCAATATATAAGGAATGATTAAATGTTTAAATAAATTTTATTTTTTTAACTCTGCAATTGAATTCATCTGAATTCGTTTTAAATTGGTATTTCATTTAATCATTATTTAACTGCATCAATGATATACGGAATATTAGCCCGAACCTCCTTAAAATTCCTCTTGCAGACAAGCAGGTAGTTTGTTTCAAATTGCGAAGATGGGATATATCCTTTGTAATGGACTTAATGATACAGCCGCAGCGTAGAGGATTATGATCAAAAAAGCCTTGTGATACCGTGGATAATAATTCATCTGGCAGGACTTCTAGCGCACAGTGCGAAAAGTCCACGCTAAAAGAAGTTTGGAAATGTAAGATAAAAAAATATGCCACTTTGAGGCTTTGAGGCAAACAAAAAACTAGAAAAATAAAGAAACGATACAGAAACCTATAAAGCATAGTATTCTTGATAAAAGCACGTGGTGATAGATAAGTGAGTGATTTGGAGTAGCTTAGATTGACAGTATGCAAATTTGGTATTTGAGAAAATGCAAACTGTTCCAAAACACGTAGTTTAGAACTATAAGATAAATCAATCTCCTGAAATAACTGAATTTATTTTATAAATGAATTTGTAATATTTAGCTGTGCAAGAATCATAACAGTTTCACTTATAAGTTTTCATTTTTAAAATCAACCCATCTTAAAATAATACAAATAATACATTTTGAGCGCATCTGTTTATTTTGTTTGTTTGTTCATTTTATATTGAATGAAATTCCGATTAAGTAATCATAGAGTGATGAAAATATTTGTTAAATTCTCCTTACATATTTAGCCTAATTAAACTGGCTAAATCACATCTTCGATATTCAGAAATAATAAAAAAGGCCATAGTATATAAAACTTACATGCAGCATGGGATGTTTAAGTTCAGAGTTTGCAATCCGTTTAAAGTGGTTAGCGCCTATTCTAAGAACGCGTAAACCGACAAGTTGTCTCAGATCAGCACTCGGAATTATTTTGATGTCATTGTATGACAAATCAAGCACTTCTAACTGAAAATTTATTGCAATTTAATTATTTATGTTTGGATTATATTCAATACAAATAAATACAGTGCAGATTGTGATCTATAAAAGATTACTGCGACATAAGAAACTCTCAGCTTGAATTTTGGTTTTGAGCTAACTCTTATCGAAGAAGACCTTTCAATGTATTGAGCTGCTGATGCACACTTTCTGCTTATTTCTTATATTTTAATAACTTCAAATTTTTGAAATATTATATGGATTACATTGTGATTAAAATGAATCATTTGAAACAAGATTATTGATAATGGAATATTTAAAAAAGTTTGTTGATATAATATTTAAAAAAATTAATAAATAAAATGCCATAAGAATGAACATATACCTGGTATAATGAAGAAAATGAATCGTAAATGAATGTTTTGATTTTGTTGTGCGATAAATTCATTTCCTTCAATCTAAATGCATTCACGATAAATATTAATATACAATTAAAAATGATTTTTTTTAATAGGGACAAAATTCATCCTACTGATCATCATATAAAATGAGCCATAGTAAAGATTTTAGCTAAAACAAAGTTTAGAAAAGTTTCAAAAAATAATAATAAAAATATTTCCTGGAAGTTACTTGCGAGAAAAAATAAGCATTTCAAAAAATAAAAAATAAAAGTAAATATCGTAGAAAGAAGAAAGAATAACTTTTGTGCGGAGAAAAAATGGCTGCTTTTTATAACTTGCAAATTATTATAACTCAAATCGAGATAGTGCAAACTCGTCATGAATCGTAGCATATGTTCGTTTATATTCTGTAAACATTAATTTATTAATTTCTTTAAATTTGCAATCTATAAATAAATCTCCTGAAAAATAAACGAAAAATCTTCATTTGATAATAATAAAAAACATACAGTAAGATTGTTATTTGCAATGATAAGTTGCTTAAGACGATATAAGCGGAATGCTTCCCAGTCAACTTTACTAATAAAGTTGTAACTTAAATCAAGTAATTCCATGGCTGGAAACATTATGAAGGCGTCACGTTCTAGTACCTGCATATATTGATCATCATGTATGATTTTTATTTGCAAAGTAGATTTGGCGAAAAACGTTACTTCTAAAATAAACAAACTATATAAAGCAATGAGAGCGTCAAATACAGACACATAACTTGCAAATTACTATAACTCAAATCGAGATAGTGCAAACTCGGCATGAATCGTAGCACATGTTCGTTTGGCTTCTGTAGTTGAGAATACATCTCATTAATTAACGTGAAAATTACTAACTTACTAAGAAATGATTGTGTCTGATAATCAATTGCCTGAGATTTGGAAATCTGTTGCCTCGTGATGTATTAAATATTGAAATACAATTATTTGATAAGTCCAAAAAGCTATAATTAAAATGGATGAAGAATATAAGAATTAATTCTATAGTTTTAACTAACGCTCAATGTGAGATTAGTGTATATTACTTGAATTGATGCAGAATCATTTTGGTCATTGAGAAAGTAATAACTTACGTCAAGCGTTTCATTGTAGGGAAATGAGTCAAGTCAGAAAGGCCACTCTCTGTAAGAGATAAATTTAAAAGGGTCAGTTGTTGTTCTTTAAGCTGTACAAAGAGTGCATCCGGTTCTGTGACACTTGAGCAAATTGTTGAAGTCCATCCTAGTAGAACTGACTTTAAGATTTGATTTACGAATAGGCAGTTTTTCTTCTGGATTTAAATTCCAATGAATGTTAATGAAAAAAGTTTCGATGAAGAACTTCATAAGTAATATATTCCTGAACATTGTAATTTCTACCTCCAAAAAAGATGCAAGAAAGTTTCCCGATTTCTTCGTATTGTTTTTTTCTTGAATTAAGCTACAGAAAATAATTTGTAAGATGAAATAAGCCGTAAGGGGATTCTCTTTTTCCAAAGAAGAATTTTCTCAGCTGTTATTTTGCATGCATTTGAATGTATAAATATGGAAAGCAAGAGAACAACAGTATATATTATTTAAAATTTTTACAACTACCTATGCAGCTGCAGTTCTGTGGACAAGTGATATCTCGGATTTCAGAATACATCACTGAATACACGAATCGATGTATTGAAACAAGCATTATCAGGATGGAAATTCCAATCTTTGTCTCAAATTTTGTTCCCATATTATTCATTAATTGTCGCCATTTTTTCCAATCAATTACTTGTCACATCTTCGACAGCAAAGATTTCTGATTTGAAATTCCGGAAAAATTCGAAAAAAACTTTTATTACCACATGCATGCCTATTACATAAAGATATATCATCGCATTGCATCGAGGACCAGAACATAAATCGCTGCCATGAAAAAATCAAAGTTTAGGAGAAAATGTGTAAATGATTAAAAAGTCTTAAATGCTTGAAATACTATCAACCTTTGTTTCTGAATACACCCATATGAATTTAATTTTAGTCAAAATCATCAATACATGAATTTTATGACTGCCTAAGCAATATCCTGTATTTAGATTTAAATTTGCATAAATTAAAGATTCAAAATTTTCAGGCACAGCATTTATTTCTTCAAAGAATTTCCGTGTTAAAAAAAATCCAAACACGATGAATAAGTTCACGCATAGGTATGGAAAGTCAACTTAGTATTATTATTTCTACCAAAATTATCTGATTGATATAGGAACAGATTTCTGAAAGGGAAAAAAACAATTAGACAAAAGATGACAAAAAATGTTCATACATTAAAGTAATTGTTCCCTAAAAGTACGAACCATTAATGAAATTTTCAATATAGCAGAAATGACAGCACAGTTCAATTGTAATAGGTTTCAAAAACCCATCAAAAAAATATTGTGCATGGATTGAATAAAATAATTATTCATTGGTATACTTTATGTGTTTAACTTGAACCAAACATTTCGAATAGCTTTAGTAAACAAAATGTGCTATGGATTTTTCATAAAAGATGGATCACTTGTTTATGCAATTAAATGATAAGCTTTTTTCAAACATTCAGATGAACTTTATTTATTTGCATCCGTATGCAAAAACTGATATATCTTTAGAAATTAGAAACTAATATTACAACAGGAAAGGTATAAAAGGTAAAAACCTCTGTCACAAGTATACAGAGATTATAAATAAAGCTTCAAAATTCATCCGTATTTTAGCTTAAAAAAATACCAAGCAGTATCTTCAAGTACTGATTTACTTCGGTACTTTAAAATAAGATGTCGATAGCCTACAGATGCAGTATTTGCAAATGATATTAATTAATGAAATTAATACCATACAACAAAATACTAATTTGTTGTTTTTTCCACATTTAGTTCTCCATTACAATCTATCTGGAGAAGAGTGTTGAATTCAGCTTCAGCTGGCAGATAAGGATCTTCCTTGACTATTCAAGTTCTCGACGCATGGATTGGGAGTAATATATAAACAATGTTTTGGTATGAATTTTTAAAAAAGTATAAATTTAGTTAGTAGGAAATGCTTAATGTCAGAAAGGAATTGAACCGCGTACAGAACTCTCTTAGAAGTACTATGTATTGCTGCCAATCATGCAATACCAACACTGATCTTCAATCTCCAACAGTTAGTGATCACAGATTTATGGCTCTGACAGTTCGAGCAGAAAGAATGAAGAATAGAATAAAAGGGTTTCGACTACATCAAAATGGCATTTGCTATATCTGCAAGCGATAAGCATCAGCAATTCAAGTTAATGACGGTTGCTCGTCCGCTGACAATCATCATATTTGTCGTCCCCTTGCTTCTTATAGTTAATTTGTTATCCATTGAAAACGTATCCGTGAAGCCAGAAGCTAAAATCTCAATCTGGCTCTCTGTTCTGCGTCACTGTTTCTCCTTGTCAGTGGGTATCCCTTATTTATAATCTATAAAACCAGAAGCAATGAATGTGACGAACCCAACCAGACACTAACCCAGTGAGCTCTGATAATGGCCCTCCCCTTTAATGATCAAATTTATGTCGCCAATACTTCACTATGCAATTATTGGAGCATGCACAATTGCTGCATTTCAGCAGCACGCTAGCATACCAATTAATTTATTCAAATCAAGAACTCATTCATAATGTTTTGCTTCCTCGAATCTGCCATATAATAATGACGAATGGACGGCGCCAGGTTCGTCACTCCAATTTGAGATGAGGAAAGTTCTGACAAAATATCTCTTGTCCACATCGTATAATTCCAACAAGGATAATGCCTATGATTATAAAATGTACTAAAAGAAGCATCATTACTCGTATCAGCAATCCCAATCCATCACTGAGAAATTGTGCGAATAAGTTTTTTCGTCCCTTGCTTCTCTCCCCCTCCATAATAAACCTAGAAAAAAACTATTCCAAGCCCTTCTGCTATTTACTTCGAACATACTCTAATGATGCTGTGCTAAACCTATTCAGTGGCCTCTGTTCAATTTCAAAATGAAAAATCTGGTTTGGCATACTATATAAATTTGAACAAGAAACTGTATAAATGTATTGGTATAATCATAATTATTTAAATTTAATGCAATGAAGTACTTTACACTTAAAACTTAAGACACAGTAGCTTTCCATTATACGATACAATTTTAGCATCTAATCTAGAATGCGTTCGTCATCAAATTATTGTTACCAAGTTAACCGAAGATAAATCATATGTCTAATCTCCCTACTATCAAAATGATTGTCTCCTGCTCAATTATGCAATCCAGTACTGTTAATAACAGAAATTAAACCGAAATACATCTTCACCAAAAAACGAAACAAAAGTGTAAAACTGTAAAATAGTGTAAAACAATTTTTTTTCACAAAACAGAAAGTGTAAGTGTAAATGTAAGTGTAAAGCAAAAAATGTAAAAAAAATTTCAAGAAAGCTTCATATAAAATTATAAAAGAGAAGAAATTTCATTCATAAAATCAGCATAAGCCTCGTCTGTATCTTTTGCTTCTTTCCTTTGTGCTGATTCGATCTGTATTCCCATCATATTGAATCTGAAATTGAATCTTTCTTTCAAATCAAAAAAGTTACAATTGATTTACAAGCCGAACTAAAAATATTCATCAAGTATTCTAAAAATAACTCATGAGACAAGAAAGTATAAAATTTTGTCCAAAATTGTACACTCAGAAACAAATTGGAAGACATACTTGTTGATGGTCTTTTTTGGTTGATGCTTGCTTCGATTAATTCGAAGTGCTGTTGGTACGAGTTTTGTAACTTCTTTTGTCAAGTCTCTCAATTTTGGCTCTGCTGAAATTGTAGCTTCTCCGCTATCTTTCATTGGAGTCCCTCCTGTTCGTCGAACTACTGGCTCTGCCGATATTACAGAACTGGTTCCTGATGGACGTATAAATGGGATCGGCATTCCTATAGTAATAAAGAAGACATCTTAAAAGAATTTTCAGTCTCATTAAATTATCATAGAAAACAACTAGTTTTAAAAAAATCGGTTTTTAAAAATAGTTTTCACAAAGGTCTCGGTTTAATTTTTCTAAAAATAAATATTAAACAAGACTTACGAAAGTGAGGTGGAGGAGGCGGAACACGAAGGGGAAGACGAGGAGGAGGTGGCAACATGTTGGGAGGTAACGGCGGTGCACGTAACAAAGGTTGTTGCGGAATGATAGGTGCCAGTATGGGTATAGATCTCGTACTGTCGATATCGGCCATTTGGCTATGTTGCAACACTTCCATGGGAACTGCAATGATAACATGAAAAAATCATGAGATACGCAGCCAGTACATATAGATTTACCAAAATTATCAGTGTTTCTATACAAATAAAATCTCTTTCTATAAAAAATAAAAAAATTGAAGTGTTAATTTTACTTTCAACAGGCCCAAAATCATCATCAGCTGCTTCGATACCGTCCCTTATAAAGCTGTGTGAAATGTCTTCCTCAAAGCGTACGCGTCTTTTAGAGGGAGTTTCATCTTCATCATCTTCATAACCAATTAGTGGTGGCAGACCGCAAGGAGGTCCTGGTGGTTCTGTTCGGTCGCTTATATCCCGAGTGATGTGTGAATTTTTTAGAATACCAGCTCGTGCTTGCGGCATCAAAAATTGGACCGGTATGACAGGTATTATAGGTGTCATTGCTGCATTAGGTATTGAGCTGCCATCTGGCAATGGAATTTCTACAGGGTTAGCTTCCAGCGAAAATCGCAATGCATCTAAAATTATACTGAACAAAGCTGTGTGCGGCATGTGGACAGTATATTATGTCAAGTTTCTTGGAAATTTAAAATACTTTTAAAGAATATAAAATAAAATTATACAACTCACTATACTGTTGTATTTTTCGAGCTCTCTCTGCTTCGTATTGAAGCATTTTTTGTTCCAACTCCTTTACTTTATCTTCTCGCTTTTCTTGCTTATATAAATTGATTACTTCGTTGTAAGTCTGCTTAAATTTGATACGCTTCTCGTTGAAAACATACTTGCTATGATGCTCCACGTGTATATCAAATTCTGAAATGCTGATACTAAGACCTTTGAGACAATACCTTATTGTTCAATCCATAGCATTTCTTTTTTGATCGGTAATAAATTGTACAGACTAATTCCTCCTTTTCAACAACGCTTTTTGGTACAATGATACTTGATCTCGAGATTGGGATTATCTGAACTAATATGACATTTTCTCATAAATGAACCTTTGTATCTTGGTCATAATATAGGAGATTCCTGAAAGAGCCAGCTAACAAGTTACTTCGTTTAAATTATTGGAAGGAGTATATTCTGATGAAAATGTAGATCGGTAAAGAAACAACTAGTGAGTGAATATCATTTTATAAAAATAAGTAAGTAATTTTCTAGTTACCTTGATCATCCAAACGCGACAAGTTTTCTATGATTTCATCAACGTCTTTGCTTTTTAGTATTGCGTGCCGAACCATAGTCCTCTGTTTTCGATTCCTTTTAAGTTCTTTTTGCCGCATACTTTTGCGTTCTTGATCAGCCGGATTCATAAA
>UPTC01001312.1:0-17371 GCA_900537255.1 Acanthocheilonema viteae
CATTCATTCATTCATTCGTTCTTCTTCTTTCGGGTTTATGCGTTTGGGTTTTTCTGCGCTTATTTCATGTTGCGTTTTATTATTGCTATGGGTTTAATTAGCCGAGTTTCAGTGGGGTTCATTCGCAATAAACTACAATTCAACGCATGTCTTCACATCGTTCTTCTGCTTCAACCATCCACATTGGAATAGGACTCAACTCTTATTTCATAATCAAAGGACCAACATTTCAACAAAAAGAGTTGCAATCAATCTACTGAATACCTCATAAGAATCTATTAGAATAAAGCTAACAAAAAACTTTCACGACATATGCCGAAAGATGTTTATTTGTTCGTGAATTCTTAACTTTTATTTCTGTCGTAGAGTAATAATATCGTTGCCGATTAGAAATTAAGTATTTTTATGAAATTTTTAACTTCAGTCAAGCTTCATTGATTTCTTAGACAAGCTTTTTGTAACTTTTCAGCTGACAATGACTTAAGCAATTTTCAAATACAACAATACATATATGTTCCTTCAAAAGGCATTGTTGTTTAGCGATTTGAAATGACACATTCAAAATTACTAAAAAGTTTTTGAATGTATTGAATGTTTTGAGTTAGATATTGTTAAACCATCTTATTGCTCCAATACCAATCTATTGGTTCAGAAGTTCGAAATTCTAAATTCCAGTAAAACAAACAACAACCAGTGGTATTCTCAATTTCATGAAATATTTTCCATACCTGCCTCTTCTTCAGAATTGCACGCATTTTCTTTTGCTAACTTCTCAACATTCTGAGCAAGCACCAATTTCATATACATGCCAGCATGTTTCATTAGCTCTTCATGTGTACCTTAAAGAAATGATCATTTATTGATGTAAAATTTGACGCTAAATTAAAAATTATCGAGACTCTTTTCTGGGTTGGTTCAGTTTTTCTCGTTAACCTCTTTCAATAACTCTTCCATGATCCATTACAATGATATGATCAGCATTTCGAATTGTTGAAAGACGATGTGCTATGGTGAGAGTGGTACGTCCAGCACTAGCCTGAAATAAATATGCAAACAAGTAAATGTACATTTCACCTAAGTAAAAGAGAATAAAAAATTAACGAAAACATCTCTTTTTACTTTTTTTAAAGCATGCTGTACAATTTTCTCGCTTTCAGTATCCAATGCAGTGGTAGCTTCGTCGAGAAGTAGAATTTTCAGATCTTTTATTAGAGCACGAGCTATAGCAATACGTTGTTTTTGTCCACCGGATAGCTGTACACCACCTTCACCGATACGTGTTTTATAACCCTAAATAAATTTTTGACAAAATTGCGAATATAAAATATTAAATACAAAATGAAACAGATATTTAAATTACCATTGGAAGTTTTTTAATGAAATTGTGTGCATTTGCTACTTGACATACTCGTTCCATCTCTTCAATTGTCATTTTTTCATTTCCTAAAAAATATTCATTTTTGCAAGAAAAGAATTATTAAATTTTGCAAATTAATAAAAATCTAATTTCATGAAATATTTTTGATAGAAAATTATTATGAATTTTTGAATTTTTTTCTCATTTTAATATCATTAATATTTCATAAAGTTTTATTGATGAAATATTACCGAGTCGTATATTCTCCTCAACAGTTGCCGCAAAGAGTACAGGTTCCTGTGATACCACACCTATCATTTGGCGCAACCATCGAATGTTGATCAGATTGAGCGGAATACCATCAATTGTTAACTAAAAGTTTTTATCCTATCCATCACATTTCTATTTCAGCTAATTTTAATGCTGGCTTAATAATAATGGTATGATAGAATTAGTGTAAGATATCTTCGATTATCTTTTGTACGTTTATATTCTTGCGTTCATATTCTACTAGAATTCATAGCCAAAAGTTTACAATTTAAACTAGCCTTTCAGCAAGCATAGAATCCTATCAATTTTATTAAGGCTTAATTAGTCTTTGTCAACGAGAGGCCGTAGTGAGATCTACGAATTGAAATTTATTGAAACCATTCAATCCAATTTATAATTTGAAAATTCATAGAAAATAATTTACCTCACCACGTCCTTGATTGTAATATCGAAGTAGTAATCCAATTAAAGTACTTTTGCCACATCCGCTTGAACCAACCAGCGCTACTGATTGCTCTGCTTTCACCTATTTTTCAAATAATAATTTAGCCGTGATATTGCAAATCAAATGTGATTCATTTTTAGTTTTTCTTTCTCATTTTTAAAAGTAATTTCCTCAATTTTTTTACTTATAGTACCTTTTCTTCTACTGTATTATACTTTCATTTCTTCAGCATAATTGATTTCAGCTTTAATTTTATATTAAAATCTATACCTTAAAGCTTATTCCTTTTAGAACCTCTTCTTCTGGTCTTGTAGGATAGCAGAAATGAACATCCTTAAACTCAATTTCACCTTTCAGATTCGCTGTATTTATTCCTTCTGAACTTTGGCAATCGATTTCCGGTATCTGTACAGTAATGATGGTTGAAATGAGCATACATATGAATAATCTAACTTTTTTCATAAAATGATATAGTACTTTGTCAGTTATAGTCATCATTGTCATATTACTATTCAATCAATTCAGTACGGTACGCTATTTAATCGCTCTTTAAATTCAAGCACTGATTGATATCTCTGTAAATGTCTGGATGAAATGAAGTGAGCATTAAAAAAAGTTTAAATTTAAAAAAAAAAAAACTTTGTATTCAAAATTTTTATAATGCTAAACAAAACGTAAAACGCTTTGCTTATTGATCGAAATTAATTATCAGTTATGTTCATTACTATATTCATTATTGAAATTTATAAAAAAATAACGACATCACATTCACTATATGTTCATTACTCACTAATTTTCGAGAAATGCAAATTTTAAAGTTATTCTGTTGATTACCGAGAAGACTTATAACTTACTCGATCAATAACTTCAAAAATGGAACTTGCTGCAGTTTGTGCAGTCAATATTGTACCAATTTGTGGTACAGCTATACCAAGTGATAAAGTACCACTTATTGCTGCCCAAAAGGTAGCAAATATAGCACCTGGCTGAATAAAGCCATTGTTGTATAATCTTGTACCATACCTCAAATACTCAAACTTATTGGCAGCGCATTTTTCTCATACATTTCTTCCTCGGTTTAATACAAAAGTAAATATATGCATCGAAGTATGATTAACATAGAGTATAAAAAGTAAGCAATTTTGAATTATTTCATTGAAATTGCTACTATTTATTATTTGAATAAAATTTTATCTCTACAAAACTCAAAATACTAATTTAACTAAAAATTCATTAATTATACATGAGTGTTAGCTATTTACACAAAAAAAAAAATTCCACTAACCAGAATGCAATACCCATTGCAATGAAGATGAGACAAAAAAGCCATGCAGTTCCAAGTGCAATAAACAAAGCCTTACGTCGACCAAACGCCAATGCTTTGTTCAATTCATTTTGATATCTGAATTTTTTTTAATTTTTTATAAAATTATAAAATTACTGTTGAGAATGCAATGTCTTATTTGTCTAGTAAATTAAATTATCAGTCATTTTGCTCATAATATTTGAAAAGAATGAGATTCCTTTCATTCTCTATTTCATCTTTCCTTCAATTTAGTATATCAGTATCATAATTAATACTGATAACAAAGAGAGAAAGGCTGAAAGGGAGTGAGAGGGAGAGAAGAAGATTATGATTATAACAAAATAAATGTTGATTCATTCTTGAGAATACCTGCTAATCTCCTTCTTTTGACCATTTAAAGCGATAACTGTCCGAATTCCAACAATTACTTCTTCAGCTACTGCGCCCGCTTTCTCATATGCACGCAATTCTTTTCGTACACTTGTTGATACAAGCTGAATTTGGTATTATTCACATATTAATTATTTCAAATTTAATAACAATTTTCGAAAGAAATTGATTCTCATTTCTGTTCCACGAACACAATTGAAAGATTATATTAACTGCTCAAAAATATATTTCATTATTTAATCACGCGCTATCTTATCATAAATCACAATGTGCTACCGAAGCTTTTACAATGATTTTTGGATGTATAAAAATCATATGAGCAAATATCATCGCGTTATTTCTTAATTAATAGTTGAAATGATTTTAATTTACCATCATAATTTAGCAATTTTTTTTAAGAGATCAGACTTACTGTCGTTAAGAAACCCATTAGCCCGGCCAAAATGGGCATAAAAATCAACATTATCAACGTCATCCGCCAGCTGCAAGAACAAAAAGAAAATTACATTTTTGAAAACTAAAATATGAGAGTTTTTGAAATTTAAACTATCTAAAACAGTCTTCTTCTGATTCTAAATTATTTGATAGTTTGTTAGGTTATCTTCTCTAGAATGACAAGGATTTTGAGGAAAAAAATGCAAAAAAGCAATTTTTATCCTTAAAAATGAAAATATTTGATCAAAATGATCATTCAACTATTTTAAAATTGCTTAAAAAGATAATTGTAGCTTACCTGCATATGAAAGCAACAACTAAGCCACCTATAAACGCTGTTCCACACGAAAATAAAATACCCACTTTGTCACCAATGCCATCTTTTATCCTATCAATTCCACTAAAATATTGAAATTAATTTTAGAAATTTTGTTACATTTCGATTCAAAAAAGTATTAATAAATTCCATGCACTCAAAAATAGTTTTCTTTTGTTGCATTTATTTCTGGATGTGATTCTCAAATAAATAGAAATTACATTAAAAGATACTGAAATCTTAAATTATATTGGAATTTTTTCTCGGTTTATATTTTTACATATCTCCCATACAAATAATAATTTCAGGCTTTGAAAAAAATTCATTAACATTTTTCAATTATCCTATTTATAAGTCTATTTTAAATAACAATCGCTGTCTTGAATATTGTTGTGTAAAATAGATTTATAAATAAATAATTTAAAAAATTACTCATATCAAAGACTTCCACAACTAACCAATGAAATACCATTACTTTCATCGATTCTTTACTTATTCGGTAAAGCGAAAATTGAAGCATTATGTATATTTCGAAATTTTTGATTTAAATTAAATCACACGGTGATTTAAAGACTTACACCGAAGACAGTGTCAGGCAGGGAGTTTGATTCTTACATCTGTCAAAGTGTAATGGGTATCCTAAGGTTAACTAAGAGAGAATGGAAACCTCTCGTAGAATTAAAGGTCAAAAGCTTGGTTTTTTTCTATTTAACCATTGAGACAATTTTCTGTCGCATGCGAGATATAAACATTTTTTGATAATGAAGAAAGACCTAAAATATTCTCTTTATTATGGCCAAATAACTTGAATATTGATCTAGGATTTAATTTTAAAAGTCTTTACAGCAACATACTCAGACATCTTCGTCATCAATTCACCAGATGGATGCTTATCGAACCAACCCATGTTCTGTCGCACTACGGCCGCGAAATAATGTTTACGAATTTGGTAAATTTGTCGCTCACAAACTGTATGCCAACAGATCATCTACGTTATGGTTATTACAAGTTTGAAATTGAAGTTTAAAACTTGAAATGAATAAAGTAAGAGAAAAATGGAGGTCAAGAAGTGAGAATAAGCTGAAATGACACAATAGCATAACCCTTATTAGTAAACATGCTAATCTTTAGTAGCTATTTACAAAAAAGAAATCATAGATGATTTATGACAAAATAAAGAACCGTGTTTCACTTAAAAATTCCTTCCTCTAATAATCACTGATAATCTGACCTACAGCTAAATTTAATCAGTCAGTGACTCAACCTTAATGATCCCAATTTCTTTTAACACTCATAAATGGCACTATTTGCTGTCTCCAAGAAATGTCAGCGAGAATCAGCTCATGTAATTGAGTGCATTATCTTAGATAACTGCAAAAACTGTGATATTTTAAGTAATTAAAATAGAACGCCTTAATTGCAGAACACACTTACAGAAACGGTTGCCAGAATGAGAATTCCAATACCGTATCCAAAATACATGTAAACAGCAACCATTGCCCCATTATGGAACTTCAGTTCATCAAAATCTTCTGTTCTCCATTTTGCTTGACCTTCGATTAGTGTTTCTGATAATCCTTTGAAAATGATTGCTTGAATAGCTTGTAGAGAGCCTTGAGCTAAGCTCAATAAAATTCCAGCCGTTAGCAAGAAATAATCGAAAGGTTTCGCATAACGATACTAAAATTATTTTGATGAATTAGTTGAATTAATAAATTAAAAGCAAATATAGAAGAAGATTCAAATGTTGAAATTAATATCCAAGAAGGGTATTAAGTAAAAACAAACGATCGATAAGAAGGGTATTCGTTCCATAATAATTCTCGTTTCATTCTTTCGGATATCATTTTTTAAATTCATTCGCGATTCGAAACCATTCTTTACTCGTCTATAACGTACAGTCATATTTAATTTTGCTAATAATAAAAAATGGTTAAAAAACTGATGCAGTTAAAAATTTTGTAAGTTTAAATGAATAAAAAGCGATGGTCAAATAACGGTTATCGATGATCGATAACTCCAATATTTTAATATGTAATTTTCAACTTATAATTATTACTTTTTAACACTCAATGACTGCAGATCATAACTGTCGTTTCTTAATTTTTCAGAGTTATTATTTTTGACTGATAGGAATGATGACCCTCTATTGGTATCTTTCATTTATATTCCTGAAACTTTTTATTTTATTTAGAAGAACAAAATTAAATATCTTATCTTGTGCAAAAAAAAAATTATATTAAAATTCTTGCGATTCGTGCGTAAGTTAACTTCAACAGTTTTTTTTTTTTAAATTGTTATGTTAAACAAAATATTGTTTTAAAATATTTTTTTGGGATTCGTTTTTGCATACTTTTTGTTTATTATTCAATATTAAAAAATGCTACTAAAAATGAGCCGGAGGGTGTGAAAAAATAAATGTTCTGATATGAACATTTACAATTTATGAAATAAGATAGGAATGAGATGAAAAAATATCGTTATTGATCTAACGACAGAAATTTTGTTAAAGACATGGAAATTTGATAATTATGGAACTAATTCTAAAATTTAGTAGTTAAAGCTAATTGCTTTCAATTTATCATTTTACTTCGATCTTCTGTGAATCAATTCAAATGAATCAAAAGTTTAATTGCAATGCTACTTATTTATTGCCTATGGATTAAAATATTGAAATGCAAATATTGCAAATTTTTTTCATGAACTCACAATGCTTGGAAAATTTTGAAAACCAAAAAAGCGAAGAAGTTTTGAAATTGTAAGTTTGAAGTCTCACGTTAAAATTATTGAACAAAGTGGCAAATGACTGATAGAAAGATATAAATGGGGAAGAGAAGAATTGAAGATTTAGGAAATTAACGAAAATCAAAAGAAGAAAATCAATGGATAATAATAGTACGAATGACACTGACTGATTGTACTGTTAAGTGAACGCTCGGACATGCGTTCTTGCTGATAAGCTGAAATTAGAACGATGCGACAAAGCATTTTCCCCCTTCCTGTCATCCTTGTCATCTCTCATTTTCCCGATCATTCTATTAGCTCATCGTGAACTTATTTCTGCAATGAAAAGAAAAAGAAAAATTATCAGTCAATCATTTGCAGTGCATTCCTTTTTGCTTGCAGAGAAAAAGAAAATTCCTTAACATTCTGTGTTATCTAATATTTCACTTATTGCTGCCGTAAATTTCATTTTATAAAAAGGAACGCACAAATGAGCGATTTATTTCACAAAGATAAATAAATGTGTATTTAACAGCTACTGTAATGGTTTGAAAATAACTTTTAAAAAAAAGCCGACATATGTAAGATTGGCAAATTTGTGCAGTTAAATCAGTTAGAGAATTTTCGATTTCGATGTATTTGAAATTAAAATTTGTTTAGTTGCACAAATTGTGATACAAAATGAAAGTCATTTTGGCCAAGAAAATATTTGATAATTTTAATTGTATTAGCAATTGGAACATGAAATTTAATGTAAAACTTCTTTTTCCCTTTCCAAAAATGAAAAGATAAACAGACGAAATGATCTATTTATCAGTCGGCAAAAGTGAATGATCTGATTGTTATCAGTACTTTTTTCATGTTCATTAATTTTTCGGATTTCTCAATAAACAGACCAAAGTCATTTAAGAATTTAATGCAATATATTTAGCTGAAATTTATTTGACTCTACAGATAATGATATGAAATGCTCAAAAAAATATCTGATTAATTTTATGTTATTAAAAATTCTTTTAAGAAAAAAGTCTTTTAGTTAAATCATAGAAATTTATCAGTATAGTAAAACTTACCTTCATTAAAAGTGTATTTAGCATGAAAAGGGTGGATAAATAAGCTAATTATTCGAGAAACACTTCCAATTTTTCGTACATTTTGAGCACCTGCAAACTATATATATTCAAAATTATTTACTCACTGATAAGAACAGTGTAAATAGGAAGAGTAATATAAAAGGAAAAGTTTTCCGTATAGTCTGAGAAAAAGAAACAAGAATTATGTTGAATTTTTCTTTAATATACTAAGTTTATAATATTAATATCGAAATCTCTGTCAAGATTGAATGCATATTTAAATAATTATATATTTTTACTAATTAATATTGACTTATTTGAATCTATGAGATAGAAATTGAAAGACTATTATACTTGTAAGACATCGCCTGTAGTTTATTTTAATTACCTTTTAAAATTTTTCGTAAATAAACAAACATATAATTTCCAAATCCTTGACTTTGCACTTTTAACTTCCTCAGACATCAATGCTGCAATAAATCTTATCTTACCAATCAATTACAAAATATTTCTCAATTTAACAACTGTAGTTTTTCAAGTTGTAAAAAACAATTAATAAAAAGAAATTGAAATAGTTGCAAAAACAATTAATAAAAAAGAAAGATTTAGAAAAACAGGTGAAAAATAATTAGGAAAGTATGCAAAGAAGGAAGAAAAAATTTTGGTATAAGTCAGCTTTCTTACTATGTTAACGAATTTGCATATAAAATATTTAAACTTATTTATTGGCAATATATTTGAAATAGACAGATATGTAAAGAAGCAAGAAAGGATTTTGGTGTGTTTGTTAACAAATTTGCATATAAAATATTAAAATTTATTTATTGAAAATATACTTAAAAGTCATCTAACTTGTCATTTCTTAAGATTTTTCATCAATGGAAGCGGTCGATTCGAAATGCAATGGGTAATGAATGATTTGATTTTTTGTGATTTTATATTTCATAAAAATAACAAAAGTGGTAATCTTTGCTTCTTTGGCATTTTTTGAGAAAAATAAAAAACTTTTGGACTTTCAAGATTGACTGAGAATAAAATTTTCGAGATGTCCGATCAAGCATCATCAACAAAAAAACGTTTACCTACACGACGTTACAGTCAAGTGATTACAGATCACTGTTTCTGGGCCACTGATTCATTATTAACAAGTGAAGTAAGCTCGTAAATTTTTTTTTATCACAATTTAATAAAAAAAGAACATTAAAATTATTGTGTTTTGAAATAATTACCTGACCAGAGAAATATTTTTATTGATTTGCAAAAAATACATATTCGAGTGAAGTAAAATTTTGTAGCTGTGAAAATTTGTATTCAATCAGACGTTACTTTAAATTAGTTTTTTTTTTGTTTTAAGAACAGAAAAATATAGCTAAATTTTACAGATTCACAGTAAATCAATGTATTCATCGTCTCCGATAACGAATGATCAAAAAGGTGACAATTTCTTATCATCAGATAATGATGGATGTATCAGAAAGGATTCATTGTTAGATAACACAGTAACAATATTGGATGTCAATGAATCATTAATGAATATTGTGAGTAAAGAGAAGGAAAGTAATATGCAACAATCTATCAACGATGGAAATATCGTAAAATGTGATAATAATCACTCTCAAATTGAGGTTGCTAATTTGATAAGAATAATTAAAATATTTAATGATGAACAATTCTTTTGTTTTTTTCATTACTTATTATAATTAAGAACGCTTTCAAAGGTTTTCTTTCCGAAAGAAATAGGGAAATAAATTATAATTTTCATTTATATCATTAAAAAGAATGTGTTCATTTCAGAATTCAGTGTTACAATCACTACCAGCACAATCATCATCATCGATTGAACCAGAAAATAAACTTGTTAATCGAGCTCTGGAATTAGCACAATCACTTTTTGGACCAGATACGACAATTGTGAAAACATTTCAAGCAGCTCCAACACAGCGTGAATTTAATTTCGATGACGATACCGCTCAAATTTCTCGTAAGTATAAATATTTCTTCAGCAATCATGAAGTTATTTTTTATGTTTTCATGGAAATAAAAATGTTTATTTAGAATTGGTAAATATTTAAAATTTCTTTTTAATTTTAAATAAAAATCTATCGAAGAAAAAATTAAGTCCACGTTCAAATTTATATTAAATACAAAAAATTTTCAATTTTAAATTCTCGAAATATTTTTTTAGGGTTGGAAGATAAGGGAGAGGATGAGGAATGGTTAGAAAGTGATGAAATGAAACAATATGGAAATTCAAGCTATTGTGCAGATACAATTGATTATTTTAAAAATCGAATTGCTTCAACCGCATTAAGCTCACAAACTCCTTTATTGAATCGTACTGATTTCACCGCTCTTGAAGTTAACATTTCTTTTTTTTAATTTTTATTTTTTTAATTTAACTATTACTTGTCGACATGTTAAAATAATTTGCAAATTCTTATAAAAATTATAAAGCGTTTAAAAATATGAAAAAAAAACCACAATTCCTTTGCTCTTTTCGATTTCTCCAGTTATTCTAAGCAAAATTTCTATTATTTATAATGTTGAAGGAATAGGAAGATGGACGAGAATTATCGTTTAACCTTACTCACTAACTCTAAAATTCTTTTAATTTAAACTTTTAAAAAGTACTGACTTGAAATGTTAAGTTGCATCTCGTAGAGCAATAAAAATGTATTTTATGATCGGTTTTTGGTGCATTTTGATATTTTTGTTGAAAGTTTTGATCGTATCGCTTCTTCGAGCGAAAAAGAATAAATGAAAAAAGCGAAGTGGCAAAAATGATTTAATGAAAAATGAAAGGAAATGTTAAAATAAGAACTACTACTTATGCATTCTATTGATCTGTTAGAGTTTCATGCCTGGTTCGATTCTTCAGTATTTGACTTCCAATTTTTAAAAAGTCTTAAGCATCATTTTTAATTTACAGGTCTTGAATGCCATTTATCGCAATGCGCCAGTTGGAGGTTCTCGTTTTGCAAAGCCCACATCAACAACATATTCATATATACCACAAAATGCTAATTCACAAGCTCGATTGAAAACTAAAGAAAGTTTGAAGACTAAAGAATGTAAGTTATTCGGTTCATTTTGATTTAACTCTTGATTTCTTTTTTTTATAAAAACTTCAAAAAAATTCAATATATTGAAAATTTTTAATTTTCCCGAATTATTGCATGGAGTATGAAGTGAAATTTAAATTATTAAACAGAAGTAATATTGTAAATATTAATTTTGCAAATGTGCTACATTTTCCATCATTAATTTCGTGGTTAATTTTTCCAATAATCAATAAATGGCAATTTGTAGCATAACTTTTAGTATATTAAATAATTTATTTTGGTGCTTTTTCAATCTTCTATTATATCTAAACTTTTATGCAAATTTTATATTAATTATAGCGACAACAACGAGCACAGAACAATCGTCAAATGAAACAGAACAATCGTCAAATGAATGTGATGAAGAGATTTTTCATCAACGACAACGTAATTTGATGGATGAGTACTTTCATCGATCAGGTGATTTACGTCATATCAAAACATCTTTTGGTCGTCAGGGACAATTATGGGCTGACCAGAAGTATTATGAATATTATGAATACTTATGCAAGGTAATATTCTCTCTTTTATTTTAGCTTTAAACTTTTCCTTTAATAGCACTACTCCATTCAGTTGCTTCTATTTATTTCTTCTTTATGCTATAGAGTGAAAATGAAAAATGTTAGATTAACTTCAAAATTATAGAAATATTATCTGTGAAGCTAAGAGAAGAAATTTTAACAATACTTAAAAAAAAGAATCTTCAACTTTCAACATGATTTGATAGTTGGATGGAATAACTAATTTATGCAATAACTAATTTTGCTAACAATTGTAAACTCAACGATGAATTAAATCTAAAGAGCTGAAAGAAAACAATGAATGAAATTTTATGATTTGATCATGCAAAATCTAGAAGTAGCAAAATAACTTTTAGTTCTTCAAGAAAAAATACAAAAAAAAAAAATAGTACTAAGTACTTTATGATTTTTATGAAAAAATTGATAATAACATCATTTGTAATAAAAGTGAAGCTAAAATAATCATTTAAGGCAAATAAAATTTTGCTAAATTAAAAAAAACAATTTTAGTACTAATTTTTTGAAATTTTATAGGGCATCAAACGCGCATTATCACATCCAGGTTCGTTTAATTTAGACTGTGGTGCTGGTAGCGTTCATACTCCATCTAATCAACAAGCTAACGGAATTTGGTACATTTAACAATTGCTAGCATTGAATTTTTCCCAACAAGTTTAGAATTTAGAAAGTAAATTTATCTAATTTGAAAAAATTTTGCATACGATAATGTGTGATTAAATTATGCAACATTTAACATTTTATTTACTAATTAACTTCATGAGAAAGTTGCTGCGATAGAGAAGTGAACAAGCAATTCTGTTTGTCAGTTTTTTCTAAAATTTGGAAAAATTGAATTCAAACAAATGATTTCTTCAAATTCAACAGTGAAAGAAAATGTGACTAATTTTTTTTTTCAAATTCTAGCCGGGCAATGAAATCTAATCTGTATTATCAGTATAGTCCAGGACCAGAAATATATTCAAGAAAAGTGTTTGTCGGTGGATTACCAATCGATATTGATGAAAGTATTTTTTTTTCTTCCTCTTCCATTCATTGATTAAAATTTGCAATAATTTAACGGTAATTAATTATTTTAAAATTGAATGATTCTATTTTCAGATGAGCTTACAGCTACTTTCAGTCGTTTCGGTCCTTTGATTGTGGACTGGCCAAACAAAGGTGAAAATAAAAGCTACTTTCCTCCTAAAGGTATTTAATTTTTAATAATTTCATTTGGTAATTATCAATAATCATTAGCGCTCAATCAATATAATCGATGATTATACGGTATGTTACATCGGCAAGCATTAAAACATTTCTTACTCATTTATCATAATTTAATAATTTTTATTCGAAGATTAAATTCAATCAGCTAAGCCATCGTTTCATATATCATTAAAATTTCATAAAAATGATAAAAGGGAAGAATATCTTATTTCAGGCTACGTATTTCTTATCTTTGAATACGAAGTTAGTGTACGCGCATTGGTGCAATCATGCTTCATGGAAGATGAAAAACTTTTTTTATACATTTCGAGCCCATTATCACCTGATAAACTGGTTAGATAAGTTTATTTTCGGTATGTGTAGATAAATTTAATTTGATTTCTTATTTTTAATTTCAAAATAATCCTTAAAGCAATCTTTTTGTTTATTTATCATTAATTTATCACTTAACACTATAAATTTTTAATATGATGTATTTTGCAAATTGTTCAATCTTTGATATCAAAAATTTTTAAGAAAATGACGATAGATGCAATTTTTATTTGACCTTTTTTCTTTGATATCTTTTTTAGGTACAAATTCGACCTTGGCGTCTTGCCGATGCAGATTATGTGGTTGAAGCGAGCATTCCATTATATGCACGACGTGCTGTTTTTGTCGGTGGAGTACCACGACCTATTAAAGCAGGTCTGCTTTTTTACTCTTTAACAATTTAGCATAGCAGATATTTTGAAATAAGAAGCTAAAATTCATTTTAGTAGAATTAGCACATATAATGGATCGTCTATATGGAAGTGTTGGTTGTGCAGGTATCGATACTGATGTTGAATATAAATATCCGAAAGGTAAATCATTATTTGAATTAAAAAATTCTATCTAACTCTATTAATTATCATTTAAGATTGAAAATTTAAAATTCTAAATTCTATAACATACAAAATGTATTATTTAGAAATGCTGAAAAATTGGAAGCTAATTAAAAAATTAAAAATAAATTTGCAGGTGCTGGACGTATAGCATTTACCAATCAGAATTCATACATGAAAGCAATTACCGATCGTTACGTACAATTAAGTCATGGTGAAGTGGAGAAACGAGTAAGCATAAGCGATCATAGATAGGCCAATTGATAATTGTTAGAAAGTAAATGAAAGCTTTTAAAGGTTGAATTAAAGCCATATGTATTGGATGATCAGCCATGCGATGAATGTGGTGGTGAACGTTGTGGACATCGATATGCACCATTCTTCTGTCCACAACTTTCCTGTTTGCAGTATTATTGTGAGAAATGTTGGACGACGATACACGGATGTCGTGCACGTGAAGATCATAAGCCATTAGTTAAAGAAGCTTAGAAAAGAAAAGAAATAAAGCTAACATAATATTTTGTATTACTTTCATAAAGTATATTAAAATTTTTCTTCTAATACTGTGTAATTTTTCTTTTGTCCACATATTTAATTTTAAAATATTGAAATTCAATTTGAATTACATACAAAGTTATTTCAATGTACTGCTAGTCTTGTTATTTATTTCAGTTATAAGACACAAAAAGAAAATATGAAATGCATTAAGCAATTAATCAATAAATTATTTCAAATTCATTAAAAAATATGTTTATTGCCATGAATGAAATATAATAAATATGAATAAATATTATTAAAACAAAATTTTTTCTTCATCAATTTCATTTTAGCCTTTTGTTTCTATCACTTTTGCTTTCATTATTTACAATTTGTTTATTTTCATTTTTTCACTTCCTAAACGATTTCAAAAATAAATTTTATTTCTATCACATTAAAATCATAAAATATGAATTGAATAAGTTATGAAAATTTTCATGGAATTTCGAATTAAATACTCGAATTTTTTCCTTAGAATAAAAATTTCGGAATAATTTACAAGGTGAGCAATACTGGAAGATGTAAGCAATATCCTATCAGTATAAATAGCAGTAAAAAAATCTCTGATAGATGCATATTTTTCGTTGTAGAATTAGAGATGATATTAGCTAATGTGTAATTACTGGTGATCAATTCATTATTCTGCACTTTGAACTTTGAACTACCAACACGTATCATTGCATTTGTAGGCTTGATAACGTTGCATGCATAATTGGTACAGAAACAATATTGGGCTTGTAATGGATGTGCAGGTGTAGTTTTTAATAAAATATTTGAGTGATAGCAATTATTGGACTGGATCCGGTTTGCTGGAAGAACAAACGTTGAGCAACCATGTGACATACCTATAAATAGATTTAAATTACATTTGAACTTTTATCATCATTTATTGTTATATGGATGGATAATAAGACAACAAAATTTAACTTAATAATTTCTCTAATTACTGAATAATTTATGTAATTCTTAAAATTTAAGTTTGATAAATTTATTGAAAAAAAAAAGAAACAGTGATTTTGAAGTGTTTTTTTTTGACAGAACTACTTCGTCACATTTATTACTGAAGCAAAAAAAAAATTAAGCATGTAAATTATTTTATCATGCGGAAAATTCTTCATAATGGATGATTGATGATAAGGTTTTCATCATTATTTAAAAATAAATACCAAATAATAGAAGTTGTTTAGTTTTGATGTCGTATGTGGTGACATTTAATGTGTAGCACGGATCACGACATATTTGAATTCTGGCTGTTTTTCCTGATTCGCAACGCGGTTGTTGCTCATTTCCTTTGCTGTTGTCTTGAAGAATTCGTGGATTGTTAAAAAATGCACCATAATGCTGCAGTTTATGATGCTGACTTTTGATTAGTTTCGTATTTCATTTAGAGACTTTGCAGGAAATGGCAACTTAAGAAGTTGGTCTATCAAAAGGGCTAAATGCTTTAAGGTCTTACTTATAAAGCTTTATCCTATTGGTACACATCATATCATTAACTTTCAACCCATTGTATTTAATTTTGCCTTGCATGCATCACATCTTCAATAAAAATGAAATTTCAAAGTGTTTTATATACCGTTATTAAGATGCTAATTTTTATTTCATCTATTTGTTTACTAAAAGAAAGTGTTAAAATCATTTGGATTAGATGCTAAGGTAGTTCATCTATCCAATAAAATTCCATTTTACAAGGTTTGAAATTTCAAAAAAATTGAAATTTGAGAAAGAAAAATTATACCTACCACTTCAATATTTGGATCTGAGCATTGGAAGCAAAGATTTTGCGCTGTACACAATATTATACTGTATAGAGAATTAAGAAATATTAGCGTAATTCGATTACAGCAACAGTGCATTCCATTCATTTATTAATTCGATTCAGTTTAATTTAGTCTTTCATCCAAATTCATATTTCAATTATAATTTAATTTTTAATAAAATGTCAACAAAGATAGTTTAAATTTAAAATGGCTGTAAACAAATGTGTTTATTTAAAAAGAAAAGGTAAAGCAGACAAAAGAATTCAAAACGCCTCAGATTTTTTATTGAAATTAAATCCGAAATGCAAAAGCTCCTCGCTTATATAACAAATAATAAACAAAAAGAGATGATATATTTTGAAAGTGTTATTATGCCGTGATGTAGTAGCAATTTAAATTTAAATTTAAAAAATCAAATCATCAATCTATCCTAAATTTAAAAAATGAATATATCGATTTGAAATGTTTGAAATGTCATGCACTAACGAACATTCTAAATCATAGCTAAGCAAAATGTCAACAAAATTATATGGTAAAGCAATGATTCGTTATGACAATCCATCATTTGCAATAATTATCGCTTTCAATATATCAATCATCGAAGATGAGAAGGAACTGGAAAGTACGGGAGAGACCGAAGTTGAGAAGTAATGGAGAAAATGAGGGAAAGGGAAAAATAATTGTCTGTGATCATTTTTGTTAAAAATAACTTTACAGAAAAATTCCATCAATGCTATCAATTCACTATCCTGTCATATAATATCAACATTATCGTAGTAAATATTTCTGGGATTTTTAATTTTCTCATTTTAGATTGAAAAATTGATAATTCTTATATGTGATTTGAGATGACAGTTAGGCATGCATATAAATATGGATATCATATACAGCCGTCCCTAAGCTCATTCACCTTTCTACCTCCTACTGTGCCCTTTGCAAGGTCATCTTATTATAAATTATCCTTGTTTAAGAAATAATATACCATTTTTGAAATATTAACAGTAGAAAAAAAGTTTGAAGCAAAGGTAAAATTATGTAAACGAAAG
>UPTC01001313.1:0-17367 GCA_900537255.1 Acanthocheilonema viteae
TTATTGAGCTCTCCCGATACCGAAAACCATTTCAATCGTAGTGCAATCGGATTACTTGCTGTCACAAAATGAGGTTATTTTTAATACTCTGAACAAAAAGGACACGCACACACACACACGTACACATACAACACACACACACACACACACACACGCACATACAAAATAGAGCGAAGTAATGCCTGCAAAACAATAAAACATTCTTTGACATTATAGGAAAATAATAAATCATGATCATATCAACAAACAATACTTCTATCAAATTAGGTTCAAAAATGGCTATGTGCGTACAATAAACCAAAGTTATCTCGGAATTGTCCCAATAGAAAGGAGAAACCGCGATGATATATTAAGACACAACAAATCCATCTCTGCTGTTGCGTATGTGTGCTATTAATCGCATATACATATAACGAATGGTACAAACAAACAAAAATGACTGCTGCCAGCTGGTACAAAAAAGAGATGGAAGAGATTGGAATTCCATGAACATGTAAATTCCTTCCTGAACTAATTAAGCACATAATACTACTTGAGTGATATACTATACCTTCCAAAAATTCAACGGAGGGCATAAAATACAATTATAGTTAAGAACAGATGGATGAACAAATCTGATTTTTTCGTAATACAATTTCTTGACTAAAAGAGAAACGGAGAAAGGGAAGTGAGGGGAAAAATAAAAATGCCAACAACATTTTATCTAAACATATAAATAGAAAAATAAATCAGAGAAAAAAACAACGTAATAACAACAATTTCCTTAAAATAAAACGAAATTCCCAGTCTCCATACTTTTATGAGGAAATGCAGCTGAAGCCGGAAAGTTCAAAAATGTAATTCGTTCCCTTTTTTGTAAGGGACAAATTTTGAGATATTTTAATAAACTTATATAACAAACACCACCATAAATAGAAAAAAAACGAAACTATAACAGCTAAAATTTCCTCAAAGAGAAGGTTTGGAAAGACTAATTCACGACACATGGAAGCCAATATGTGGAATAATAAGAGTGCGATGCTGAAAGTTCCTAATGCTGCTAAAAAACAAAAATTGCGTCACCGAAATTTTTTTTCGCCGCAACAAGTCACAATGAGCAGGAAACATTCCTGAAAACTTATCATTCCACAAACTGGCACCTTGGAAACAAAGCAGTCTTTCCATAAACTTTAAGATCAGGATTAACAAACTGACGACAAAAAACGGCAAATAGAATTTGCAGTAGGCATCAACATCACTATAATCATTACTCTTCGCTTTCACCACCTTCTTCACCTTCCACATCGTCATCATCACCAAAATCACCCCCTTCACCATCACCTTGGCCATCGCTTTCCTCAGATCCAATGCTTGCCTCATCATCTTCGCTACCTCCATCTTCCTCATCACCTAAACTTTCATCATCTTCACCACCGCTCGATTCTTCAATACCTTCTTCGCCATCTGCTGCTTCCTCACCATCTTCTTCGTGTTCGCCATCATGATTTTCATTAGTTGTCTTCTCTTTATTTTCTGAAAAGTCGAAGTTTTCCATTTGATTGAATTAGAACTGCGTGTGCTAATCTTTACATAATGTAGCACGCGTCATATACCTCCAAAAATAATTTCCGCCCGCATAGCAATTCCTAACTCCCAACTTCCTTTTAATAATATATTTCGCTTTAATCTTCCATATATTTAATCTTCCTTTAATCTCTAAAAGTTTAGCTCAAAAGTTGTGGTGAGATAGAGTGGATGATTCACAAAAGGAAAAAGAAATAAAAAAAATACCTTTCAAAGGAGTATTCTTGTCCGGTCTCAAATCTCTGACTTGCGCATCACCTGTTGCCTGGAAATGACAATGCTAACAGCTCTGCCAGGCCAAAGTCATTAAGTAAGTAAAAGCAGCAAGGATAAAAACTAATGAAGTACTATTATTTCTCTGAAACGTCAAATTCTAGAAATTCCTTTGCTAATATCCTTTTATAATCATCAATGCGTGATGGTCAACAACTATGAGCAAAGCTTAACAAAGTTTTCCATTCCAATAGTTCACTATACGGTAGTGGTGGAATCAATCGATATTTAGAGCAGGCATTACTGGATAAAACTTAACTAAAAGTACCAATGCTAAAATCTTGCGTTACAGTAGCCATTAAACTTAAGAAAAAAACCTTACCGCAACGATTCCATTCTCAATTTTTGCTCCTTTGGCAGCCACACCATTTTCAGTATCCTTCTCCTCCAATTTCCTCTTTTCAGCGACTCGTTCGTCAACTGCACTCATTTCCTGATTGCTGTTATTCGGATTTTCACAATATGATTATATTACTACGGCAATGCGCAACTACAAATGGGACGTGTAATCAGTGATATGTTCAATAAATTATGCACCAAATTCAACTGGTAACGCCAAATGAAATCACAACAGTAGTTAAGATAAGAAGCGCAACGATGATATTTTCCTTTAATAAGCTTCCTAAAAAAAAAACTCTTGATTAATATGGATAAGCTAAATAAGAGCTCGAACAAATGCCTGATAATATAACGCGACATAATACCATCACACACAGCACACTATTAGTCACTTTTATTGCAGACATATACGTTGTCACCACATTTACCCTAGCATGAACTCAAACTTTGACACAACAAACACACACATACACAGATTACATATATATATATATATATGTATATATATATGTATACATGGACAGATGTCACAGAAATGAGCAGCAGCAGCAGCAGCACGCAAACGATATAAATGATCGCGAGATCGCACGCCGTATGCTGCTCGAGTTTCATTGGTGCTAACAGGCCGCATCGCATCGCATTGCATTGCATCGCACAGCTAGAAAGATAGAGAAGGTAGCCTGGATGAGCTGTGCTAAATCTTCGCACACATACGGCAAGAGATGCTTCGCGTCAATGATCCGGTTCGCCCTCATGGCACTTCGCCAATCCCTGCTCCAATGGCCATAAAATCTTCCTCCATTACCGCCAAAATCGCAACCCGACTCTCTCTCTCTCTCTCTCTCCTACTCTGCACCTCTATTCATTCCCACTCATCCCTCTCACTCCACCAAACTGCCTCTCCAAATTTTTCCCTTTCACTCCTATATCGAATTGCTGTTATGCCAGTACTTGATGACGACCGCTCTCCTCTCCTCTCCTCCTCAACTCACCACACTATCAAGCATACATGCTATTATTCGACCTATAAGTTACAACATCCTACGATGAAAACCTCAAGCGACCGTAGCACCTTCATACATTCTTCGAGATCGAGAAATAGAATGCGAGCTGGTTGATCCGCGTACGTTCTATCAATTGTATCAATGCATGTCTTCTTCGCTATACTTCCCTTTTCCAACTATTCTCTTCCCCCATCTCTCTCCTCTCTCTCTTCCTCCCCTTGCAAAAGAAAAAGAAACAACGCTTATATCGGTGGGTTAAGCACAAACCGAGAAGAGGAAGGAAAGCAAACGTCAGCATCGTCATCGTCATCATTATCATCATCACCATCACCATCACCATCACACTAACTCCTTTTTCCTTCATCCTATCATCAGTCATCATCATCATTGCTATCACCGCTACCATCGCCATCATCATCATTTCACCACCACCACCACCACCACCACCACCACCAACATAACAATCCATACCCTCCAATCAGCAATTCCCCTCCTACATCAGGAAATACCAAACCACCGCGCAGCAATGTGTCCAATGAATGCTTTTCTCGTTCTTCCAAGCCATTCCATTCCAACTTTTTCAGAATCAGAATTAGGAAAAAAGAAATGAAGGAGATGAATCGAAAGATGAACGAAAAATAATTGACAACTTACAGTATACCACATCTATCCGGTAGTGCAATCGATAATAGAGCATAATGACTTCTTCATTTCTTCCGGTTTACCCTCACGTGTATCCTCCTATTATCATGTTAGCAATACTCCAGTTGTTCTTTTTAAAAGTTTCACACACACACACACACACACACACACACACACACACACACACACACACACACACACACACACACACCGTTGACATCAAGGAATTCTATAAGAAAAACAATTCCAAAAATAAAATATGAATCGTATGAAATGAATTCTGAACGAATTTCATTGACATATTGACATTGGTAAGGAAATGTAAAAGAATTAATGGAAAATAATTCAGAAAAACAGCCAACTTCCTGTAAATCTGACACGCGGAAGGGAAGGATTAGAACAGTATATTACGGGAAGAATAGCGAGGGAAGCAAAACAACGGTGGGAAAGGTGAGGTTCGAGTTGCAACGAAAACATATGCTGAAAATTAAAGCTTAGCTTTAATTTCAAACTTGGTACACCTGATGCCAAAAATCTTGCCAGTAATGGCTCCCCCGCTACATCCTTAGTGTTGATAAATAAAATGTTCAAGAAAACAAGACAAAACGACATACGATGATGAATAAACTGGAAAACACAGATTGATATCGGATAAAGCTTTCTTGTATTCAAAAAAAAACTCTAGTACTATAAGTGAAAGAATTACGGCCCAAAAATGTTCACTTGGCTGCAATTTCACCAAACTAATTGAAATCAGCAATAGCGAAAACATATTGCGGTATTTATTTCTATGCAAATTTAAAATTTAGCAACGAATAAAACGAAACAGAACATTCTTATTTGCTAGAGAGCTTTCAAGAATGAACAACTATGCTTCAAAAAGATTAAAAAAATTAGCAATGAAATTAGAAGATGTACATTTATGGGATTGGAAAACAGTACAGATGCAACAAATCGTTTTCCTTTTTTTAAAGCATTAGTAGGCGATAAAGGAAAAATGTTAACATAAATTCAGTGACACCCTTGGCATATTTGACGGAAATCATCAAGACAGATGACATGTGCATCCATCAACAGGTGCTGCTACCCTATGTCAATAAATGAAACGGAACAAGTGCGCTCGAATGAGTGCTTACGTTGATTAACTGGCGCGAACTTCACATTTCAGAAGTCGGTTCAATTTTATGTATATTACTAACATGATTGCAATGAACATAAACGAAAACCTGATGAGGAATGCTAGATGAGGACAAAGATTGAAAGAAAACTATCGTATAATGATACCGTTTAAAGTGTTCGCACCTACATTCTCGTTGAAAATATAACTCGAAATGTTAGCGGATGAATGAGAAACGAAAAAAAAAAGTACCCACGATAACAACTCTAAAAATTAGCAAGCAATTAAAGATGAAATGTAGATAGTCCAGATGTAGTAATTACGTTAAAACTGTTTGAAGAGAAGAAAACGTTTCGTCACGTAATTCACGCAATATGCCGCGATGAGTTATCAGGCGCAGATGTTGCGCTCTCGAGCGTAAGGTGGAGCAAAAAATGTTGGCCAACATCCAAATAAATCACGGCCCAACATAGTCGATAATCCTTGCTAGCAAAGGAGAAATGGAATAGAAGAGAAGGGCGGTGCGTCTCGGCGAGCGGTTCGTTGCACAGAGAGACGAGAGTGAATAATGGGAGGGACGGAATGGAGTGTAGTTGGGCGTTATCGCATCGATATTCCACAGCACTCAGAGATGCTACTGTGGCATTCCGAGATACAACAGACCGTACATAAACATAGACCGACAGACAAACAGAACGACACATACACACACGCACGCACGCAAAACACACACGCACGCACGCACACACACATACATGCACATACATACCCACACACATACATACACATACACACATACACATACACATACACAAATGTACGCTTATGTCTTTACAACGCGGAACGCAAGTATTCATGTGCACTTCTTATGAAAGAAATGCATGCACATACATGCATATCACAGGCGCAAGCTCGTAAGTGGGACAGGTGTGGGGTAGTTGGGTGGCGGGTAAAGGAAACGATCACCGCATCACGGTGGACCAGTCAACTCGTCGGATTGCAGCTGATGGATTCCAACCAACAACTGAGTGGCAAGCAACCTTCGAGGGGTGGAGTAATGCGCGCAGGGCGGGGAATGCAAGTTAACTTGCGGAAGCTTGCAGTTGTGCGAGCGAGTGTCGCAAACCCCTCCCATCTCCATTTGTAGTTCATACACTGTGTTACAAACCATGTATTCACTACTGCATGCAGCTATGATGCATGTTCAAAATGTACTCTACCCGAGAGAGATATTCTCTAGGGGCAGCTAGATGCCAAAGAAGGGTTAATAGTGGGCAAGTGAGCCAACCCATACATTCTTATCATAGTCTCACCATCTCATCCAAACATTATAACGCTAAAATATTCTTGGATTTCTTGACAACTTCTCCAAACAATGATTTAGCAACATAGAGCAATATCTCTATGAAATTTATTAACAATCAACTTACTAAAACATAAATTCATATGTGAATACATACACACATACACACACACACACACACACATACATTCTAATAGCAGTATATAAAATGGAAAAAAAATTCCATGTAATGCATAATACACAACATTTAAAAAAGTTTAATAAAAAATGGAAAGTACTACCTATGGTAGTGATAATAAGTGGTAGTTACTACATTTATGGGATGGGTATGGATATTATTACAATAGCAATTTAGCGTCATTACCCGCTATTTGTATATAGTTAGGATGCCATCTGTTAGAAGAAACTAATTAAAAGGGAAAGAAATTCTTCATTATTTCTTATCAGATGAACTAATACAATTTGAATAAGTAATTCTAAACTTTACTAACATGTTCCACATATTTGATTACTAAAGAAGTGTTCTTCCAATTGTAGAGGAGAAATGGGCCAAGGTAAGGGGTATATGAAATATCTACGATTGAATGAAATTAACGCTAAAATGCAAACTGTACAGATACCTATTAAATATTGATCTTCGGTAAAATTATAACGCCATAAATTTTCCATTATTCTTTAAATTTTTTATTTGGGCGGAAAAGAGAGGAGGCTAGAAGTTGGTATAATTATTGTAAGGATAAATAGATAAAATGCACTCCGCATCAATGTCACTATAAACCCTTTGCAACAGTACTGAGCAGATTCAGATTTCATTTTTCTGCTTCCAAAATCGGGATGTTGAGCTTAAACAAGAGTTAAGCGAGACCATCATGTTGAGCTCTCAAATATTCATTACCAAACAAAACACTCAAGCGTGATAGTACATACAATATAACCGTAATATCATAATGAAACACAGTTAACGTTACACGGAACTGAAAGATTTCCACTAAATCGATGATCAAAAACCGTGATTAGAGAAAGTATACTGAAAGAACAAATGGCAGATATTTTTTAATTATAATGTCAAGAAACGAAGATCGCCTTGCTTGTTTACATGTTCCTCCGATATATTACCACCACCTTGCTTGCGTCCCCGTTTCTCTTCTTGCTCAGAAGTTATTAGCTAAAACATTCACAGATTAGAAAATATCCTTAGACCTTTTTTCAATGTGAACTGATGATCTGTCTCTGAACAACAAGGATATTGGTCCCCTACTCACAGAAGTGATAAATGGCCTTTTATGCAGTGTGCTAGAAACTGTAAATTTCATTGCCTACTACTTCAACCTCAAAATAAGACCTGGAAAATGGAGATATGATTCAATCTGAAAACCGGTACTGCTAAAACTGCTAATATTATTTCCCACATCCTTTTCCCCACTTCTTTCACAAGTTATTGAGAACAAGATTTGGATATTCCAAGCCATGATAAGCTAAATACATCAAATTTAGCTGAATGTATCAATCTTAATGGTCCATTCGAAAGAGTCGGCATCGCATAAAAAGTGCATATTCGGGTTCTGTAGTTTAAAGTGTTTTTTTCTATAAACAGAAATAATCCAAAAATTCCCACTAGCACAAGAAATAATGGAAAATACCTCAATACTACCACGACTTGGACAAGCTGGCAAAGTACGATGCCTGTCAACACCATCAGCATTTCGGCTTTTCAATATTCTGTGTTCTAAAATGAAAAACAGTATTACGTTTGAAACTGAAAAAAAAACAGTAGAGATGTTTCTTAAAGATGTATTATCATAACGCTGCTTGAATTATTGAATTATCTATCTTAGCAAATTTTGAGTAAGAACCCAGAAATATCCTGCGCTATACATTTTATGAATGAAAATGAGCATGTTGATTTTATTTCAATCTCAACATTCATTCCTCTTCAACCGAAACCAAAAATGAAAAGTAAGTTCCATTACTCACCTGTCCTTTCCATATTACTTTCGTTCATCGCTTTGGAAAGATTTCCATCATTGCTAGGATCAACAAATAACGCAAGTGACAATAGGTAATCAACGGCTTGATCTAAATCTCCCGAATTTTCTATCAAAGCCTCTGTAGCCAAGCTAGCATCACGGCATCCAGTACGATTCATCACCTGATCAATAACACGAAATGAAGAATAGTGATATTATCATCTTTAGAAAGCAAAAACTGAACAGAATTTCAATACAAACTGGTAAATAAAATGCAATTTATAAGTCTGAACAAAACGTAAAATTAACCAATTTTCATTTTTTCTTAGATTGTATTAAAAATTTATGTATAACATTTTATTTACAATCGCTATTCTATATGAAATATATAAAACATGTATTAATGAAAAAGGGCTCTCTTCTAAAATTAATGAAATATACTTCATGAACTAAAGTGGTAAATTCGTCTTCGCCATACAAATACGTATGAACAGTTCTTTCATTTGAAGCATCTACATTATGCTTATGTAAATTTGCTGCAGACTGCTGCAAATTACCAGAATTCGCATGCGAAGTGATAGGTTTCGTAGATGTGTAGACACTGTGTGATGCACAACACGGAACAGTAGTTGGTGCCTGTAAAAACAGAATTTTATCCTTGATAAATAATACTACCTTAATACTATGGTTCCAGAAATGAATCATTCGTTTTCTTTTTCTTAGTTCAGTTTATAAACATAAAATAGGATCACTACATATATTTTCATATCAGTCAAGTTTCTACAGTATTTCTATGATGTGTGCAAGCAACTACGTGTTTGTATTTTTGAACAATGACCTTTGAGCCACTGGTGTCAATAGGTTTCAGTACTCTGGAACATGATCACATAGTGCTGTAATGTTGAGAAAAAAAATAAAGCCCAGATTTCAAACTTTAAATAAAACCATGGATGTCTATAAATTTCATATATTTTGCACAGTGTTAAGGATTTTAAAATCCTAATTTCCAAAATTGTTGATAGCTATCTAACAGTGGTGGTTTTGTAGTATAAACATCACTCTACATTTTAATAATAGTGGATTAAAGCTTCTTATTTACAACAGCGAGATAGTCATAGTTGATAAAAAGTCAAATCGGTACAAGTGAATTTTGTTTCAGAAATAATAATTTCGTACCATAATGCGTATTCCAGCCGGAGTATTAGCGATATCACCGAAACGACGGACGCTCGAATAATGCTCACCGTTGTGATATGAAAGATGAAGTTCAGGAGCATTACTATCTTCAGAACCCTGAATCTTCCATAGTGGTCTATTCAGTTGGTGTATAATGATGTTTACCTCGTGCAAACGTGCAAACGCCACAAGCGCGTCCTGGCCAGCGTATGTACCGGGTCGGCTCAAATCATTTACTGTAAACCAAATCACGAAAAATCAAATTTCTGATACTAAATCCATGTTTCAGATTTTCTGGGATATCAAAACACACCATTACATTCGTTTTGCACTCTATACTAAAACTTTCATTATTTTTAGTAAGTATCTGTCATAACACGATCGCCTACATAAGTTGGTATAAATTTTTTTTTCTATCCTTTTACTGCACATGACTTCAATAAGCAGAAAAAATTATGAAATTTGGAATTTGATTTCTAGCTAGAAAATTTAATCAATTCAGAGAATTTGAATATGAAAAAAATCTAAACTAAATTTCAGTATTTTAAAAGATCATTCCCACGATGTTTTACACGCAGTAGCTACTGTATTTCTGAAAATTTGATATGACAACCAAAATAGTTTTGGTAGATTTCGAAACGCAAAACCAATGAAGCCGGAAAAGCCAATATTCGTGAGAAAAATATAGACTTTAAAAAAAAACAAATTCGTCCAAAACTTTATCAAGAAAATTAACCATAGCGATCGAAAGGGACATCGATGAACGGCTCAAAGTGATCGCGATGGTTTATCATAAACCGAACTGTATCAAGGCGGTGCTTTAAATGATTTCCTGTGTGACCGTCCAACTGATCGCCCAAAGCCCTAAAAAAGAAAAACTTCAATTTGTGGAAATGACAAATGCAGCTAGGAACTAAATATTTTTTAAATAATAAGACTACAATTGCAGATGCACAAGTTAATCGTTTTCTAAATATTAGCAGATTTTAGGCTTATAAAATCGAAAAAATTACCTGAAAAGACAATTTCCGTCTCCTGGAATATCTCGAACAGTTAAACCAAAAGATCCGAGTTGCGCACGCAAATCAGCAACATCGTATACATTTCGTACGCTTGTTTCCGGATATGCAGCCTGAAACAGTGTGTAATGGTCCTAATATCGATTGAAAGGCCGGAAAATTTTTCCACTTCTTTTCTATTTCCGTTAAAAAAATTGAACTGAACTATTGTTATAACAGAAGTCAAGAAAATTTAAATAAATTGTGCTAAAATACCGATAAAGTTTAATTCATTGAAAGACGTACCTCTTTCCTTTTCGAAGTCGGATTCAATCGATTTAAATCCATTTTACATTGTGCATCATTCGGCATATTATTTTTTGGAATACGTTTCCCATCACTACTAGCAGTACTGCTTGAATCAGCAGTCATCCCACCATATTCCTTTTTTCGCGCCATAAAGTTCACGCAACACAAGCGGCTATTTCTTTGATTGGACAAACCAAAGCAACAAGAAAAGAACGTTGCTTCTATTAAAATAAGCTGCAATGTTTGGATATAATAGTCTGAAAATTTTTGAATAACATAAAGATATCATCCGGAAAGTGCAGAAAAATCAGCAGTATAGCATTTTTGAGGAAGCGTATAGCATCTTAAGTTCGATAAGTATACGTGTGATTCTTGAAGATTAAATGAAACTAATGAATAATAAACAAGCCATCCTAAAATGCAATCACTCATTTTGCAGTGTTTTGCTGCAATTCATGAAACAATACTACAAAATATCCAATCAAGATTAATAAATTACTAACAGCACGAAATAGAAAAAAACAGTCATAGCTTCTTAAACCATATATTATGAACAGTTTCACTGATATCATCTTTTACTGTCAGAGAGAACACAGTGATTATAAAAGTGGGATTAATTGATTAAAAAAGTAACAGCGGAGAGTAAAACGATTATTGTGCAAAAGTTTTCTGATCACTGAATGCAAAGTGTTTCGTTAATGAAAATATATGAGTTAGTAGAGATAAAATCAGATGTACATTAAAAAGCTGAGGGATTCTATTAGAGAAGTTAAAGAATGAAGAACATGCGAACAGATGCAACTTTTTCAAAACTTTATGATAATTGTGAAAAAAAAGTCTAGGAATAATGCTCAGAAGATACTCTCTCAAAGAATTTATTTTAGGCTTATTAATATTAATAATCGTGATAATAACATACAAACCAATCATCTCAGATTCTTTTTCTTTCTTTGACTACCGTGCCATGGTAGCACACGTTATAACTTAAACTTTACTGGTTCCGTTTAATTCCTCCTCCACGAGCTACCTATTTCCCGAGACTTCCTCAAAAATATACTGAAATGTATGTAAAACTTGACATAAACGTCAGAACCGAAACACACAGACACTCATACAGACAAACAGACACATACTTATCGATATATGGATATGGTTAAAAATTCTCCAAATTTATGCTTTTGTGAGGATCAGTGATAAGTTACAGATTTGGCTAAGTTTTCCCGGTTGATTCGATTTATTTCTTATCAATGAATCAATGAAGGGCATAAAATTCTCTTTTCCAGAAATCTCATTGTACAGGTAAGAAATCGAAGGAGCAGGTGAAGAGGGAAACATAAAGATGGAAAGGTTGCAGGAATGCGTAAATCCGGCAAACTTCCTCAATACCCATCAATAACCAAATACCTTCCATCCAATTCCGGTGAAATTTCACTCCCACTGATTATTCATCGCCTTTCCGGAGAAGCGATATGCAACAAACCCATCCCATTTTACGGTACCACGATATCATTCGAATGATTATTTTTTTGAAATTTTAATAATTGACGAAAATTTGAGAATTAATTGGTAAAATAAAGTGTTTGATATAGAAACACTTTCTTTTACTAATTCAAATAAAATGAAATCAGCAGATAAATTCTTTTTTACTTCTATTATAAAATATTCCTTTTTCTTTTTCTTAATAATTTATATGAATTTATATTTTTGTTTTTTACTGATAAATTCTTAACATCAAATATATTTTTTGTATTGTTTATCTGTTCATTTAATCTATGGAAAATGAAACTTAAAATCATTCAATTTGTATTTTAATTTTTGACCAGTTCGATGTCGAAATACACAGGTAATAATCCGATAAATGTACCTATTCAAAAAGCTATAATTATACGTTTAATTTAATGATGCCCTGATAGATTTAAATTATTCCAAAAATATTCAGAAGTGCTGAATTTTTGCTGAACAATGGTTCTACACCTTGGAAAAGAAAAAAGACGAGATCAGCTTTCAAGGTCAAAATAATTGGATAAGTGGTGTCATCACTAAGGCATGCATTTAATATATTGCAGAAAGAAAAAAAAAATGGATAAGCAAACAATTGTAATTCAAACGTAACCCAGTTTTTACTAAAATTTCTAAATAAACATTTTTGAAGCAAACAAAAGCATTATTTGAAAATTTCAATATTTGTTATTTGTCCAAAAAATTTCCATAATTGTAATTTATAAGCAAGTACCATCTTGACCTATAAAATTTTCTATACATAACTGCAATTGCTTAATATCTACCTTTGCAGAAGATTTGTTGCTGGCATTTAACGATACAACAGATCTTGTTAGATTACATGTTGTTTTCCTCAGCATTCCAAAATTGAGGCATATAAAACTTGAGCCAAGTTAACTAAGTTATAAGAATTAATAGGAAATTAAAATTATCCAAAATATAAAAATGAGTAGAAAGTGAATCTGTAAGAATGAATGGAAAGTCAAATTAGTCAAGTTAGCCAGATTAGAAGGATGAATAAAGAGCCAAGTTAGCCAGGTTATAAGAATGAAAGGAAATATGAAAGTATTTATAGCATTTTCAGATTGGCTTCTTAGTTTTGAAATATTGCTTATTTCATATCTTTTTTTGATCTTGATCTGCATTATTTGTACTATTTAATAATTGATTTGTTTTTATTTGTAAAATTACGTGAACGTGAATTGTTGGCAAGGTTCCGGAAAGCAAAATTCCGAAAAATACGTAATCTTTAATATTTGATATGTTTTAGAGTTTATTTTTTGTTCAATTTAATTAACAAAATTATTGATTAAATAAGAATAAAATATTCAAGAGAGCAATTATCATTCATTCTTATTTCTACTTGAGACAGAGAGAAAAACAGAGAGTTGGAGAGATGGAGAGAGAGACAGAGGGAAAGAGAGGGAGAGAGGAATGAAAATTTGCTCACAGAAGCATACAAAAATTTTCCATTCATCATTTATTCAAGACAAACGTGTAAAAATATATTTGAGCTTACCGACATTTTCTTTTTCCTTTTTTTTCTGCCATAATTCAATTAAATTTTGAAATGGATTATTTAATTTATTTAATTTAATTTAATTCAATTTACGAGAAAAAAGAGAATGATAGAAATTCAATTCACGATAAAAAAGAATAAATGACAAAGATCATAAGGATTTTTCGGTCATTTAATGCAACGTATTTCTCATCTGATGGCACAGCAATACACTAAGTAAGGTTATATATACAATGACCTTATCGCGTATGTTTGTAATATTGTCAATTTTTCCGGCTAATTCATCACATATTAAAATTTTTTACAATTTATAATTTCTTACAATTCAATTTATAATTTATAGTTTATGGAAAAATTAAAAATTTTTAAAATACTCGTTAGTGAAGTTACTTTTTCGTCTCCGTCTCCATTCTTCGTCATTTTCATTTTACTATTTCTGTCTTACATTTTGCATTTGAATAATTTGAATAATCATATAATTGTTTAATAAAATAATCATAATTGAACATTATTTGTTATATTGTAACAATTTTCTTTTTCTGAGTGATCCATATTGTTATTCGTACGTGTACAGTACATTTTGAACAAAAAAAATTCAAATGTATTTTGGAGTAATTATAATGAACGAAATAAATGAAATCATTCATTTGATGCTCTTGAAAAGTTTTTTTTTTTTTTAATTTCAAAAATTTCAAGGACTATAAAAATTCAATAGAGAATAATTAAAAATCCATTGTAGCAGAAAATTATGCAAAAATCCATTAATCTGGAAACAATTCATTCAATGATTATGCAAAATGGAAAGATAATGAAGAAAATATGATGAGATGAGAAATATCATCATTAAGTATTACTAAATTTAATATTTCGATAGCACTTTGTTTTCATTTGGATTTCCATATAAAGTATAAATTTTTTCACTTCTTTATCTTTCTCCACAATTTTTCACCATTTCATTCTGCTGATAAGATGCATACGATATATCTTATCAGTATATAAGTGTACAAGTTCTAAATTTTAAATATATGATGAATTTTAAAGCGCTCTCATCTCATTGGTATAAAATTCATTATGGAAATGTTAAAGGTTAATAATTTTTGATTGAATGATTTCAACTGTTGACAAAGTTGATAAAAAATGAATTATTTCAACGACTGCCGTCATATTTCAGTTATAAATCTTTGATAACTTAAAATCAGCGAAATAAATTATCAAAAAATTGAGAGAAATAATGAGAATTAAAATGGTTCTAATACATTTACATCATTCATAATTCATGGAGAAAAAATTCGGCCATTTGAAAGTTTAACACTGTTCATTTCTCAATTATATTTCAATCCGTTTTCGGTTTCTTTACATTTTCGTCCCAGTGTTAATTTTTAAATGATTTTCCCAGTAAGATTGATAAAAATTTTTGGATTATTGAAGTAAAATGCATGCAGTAATTTCCATTTTCGCTGAACACTCATACTTTTGTTCATAAATTTTTGCAGTTTTTAACCATAATGTGAGAAAATTTAATTTAAAATTTCGAGTAAGAATGTATTAATAAAAGATGAGAACAATGCTATAAAAGGAAAAAAATATGTTATTGCTGCTATTATGGAAAAGATTTTCACTTTTTTAAATATCAATTGTTACTTCATCAGACTGTTATTTAAGAATTGAAAACGTGAATCGTTATAATTGCAAGAAAAATGGTATTTTTAATTTTACGAAATATGAAATAATATTAATTTGACTTACAAAATTAACTACAGCTCAATTTATTAGATGCAAATAAAATATCAATTATTATAATAGAATTAATGATAAATGTAAAGTTTGTTATTTATTGATCTAAAAAAATACAGATATCAATATAAAGTTATTAATAAATTTAGATTTCATTTTTCGTTATTTTTAATTTTTTCTATCCATACAATATCAAGCTTGTTAACATTACTAACAAACTCTTTTGTAAAAATTGACTACTTCTTTTTGAACTTTTGGACTTCAATATATTTTTATTATAATTTAAAAAAAAAAAAACAAATGTTGGAATATACACTTTTAGAATTCTTTCACTTGAATTAAAATTTTTTTCCTATTTACTTTGTGATATAGCTAAAACGGAAGTGATATAATTGATGAAATTTACAAACTGTAATAATATGACCTTCTTCAATCCATTTCATGCATATTATCGTGTTTAATTAATTGTTACATTTGCTTATAGCTTTCAGCATTTAACATAAAATTAGATTTAATTCATCTGAAATTCAATTTCAATCAACCTAAAAATACCCCCTCATTTCTAATCATTTTTTTTTTTAAATAATTTAACTTTTTTTTAAAAAAAAATAAATTTAATTAACATTAATTTAATTAAAAATTGCTAAAATAAGAAGAGATGATTGAATTTTGGCAAAAATTAAGGGACAAATAATATATTTGAAAAAGATACAATCTAATTGATCCAGAAGATAATATCATATAAAACCATGAAGGAAATATACTTCGCATAATAATAATCAGATGATGACGAAGAATTCATTGAATATGTCAAGACTATCATTTTCCTTTTCATCCATCCTTTTTCCTCTCATTCATCTTCTTCTTCCTCACCTTCAGAAATACGCCTTCCTTCATTACGTACCCAATCTTCCTAACCCATCATGATCGGGGCAATCCGATCATGGTCATTATTGATATTGGTTTTGTTTGCGGGTGTTACTTTGCTCCTTCTTTCCTCTCTGACCTTTCATATTTGTAGATGCAATAAATTTACAAATACATTTGTCCATTTAGATGATCAAAATTAAACTATCGTGTTGAAAATTTCATTGAAAAAGTATAAAATCCGTATTGTCATCAACAAAATTTCACTGTTTGCAACAACTTTTAACTTCTCATTTACTTCTTCTTTTTTTTTTCTATCAATTTTTCAACTTATTTTATGAGTAGTAGCTAAATAAGAAAAATTTGTTTCTTGTTTGAGAGAAATGTTTGATATAAATAACTTTGATTTTTCAATTTTGTCCACTCTTGACCTTAAATTCATCACTGAATGCGATCTTCATATTTGGCTTTTATTTTCAATGCTCACAATTCTCTCCTCCTTCTCATCTTCTGTCTCGTTCTCTCTCTCTTCCTTTATCTTTCTCTTTTTGCAAGAAGTGAAACTTTTGCCTAAAATTTAACGCCCAAATAAATCCATCGTCTCTTTTTTCTTTGTAAAGTCTAATCTTTTTCAAATTATAGAGAAAATTTTTATTTTTCATTCCTATCTCATCATATCATATTTGCTTGGGAAAAATTTTTTCAATTTAAAACAAACATATCCGTTTGATTAAAAATTAAAAAAATTTGCAACTGTTGGATTGATAAATGCAAAATATGATTATTTCTCTCATAAATGAAATGTTGAAGAAGTGAGAAAGAAAGTCAGTCCTCTGTAATGCACGACAGTTTAGCCTCCAATGATTATTTGCGCATCAGCGATTTTCAAAGAACGTTCTTTTTATCTTTTTGGTACCATTCGAATTTCAATCAAACAAGCCAATTTTTTTTAGATTTTAGAAAGAAAGGAATTTTGTTACGAGGCAAATGACATAATTACTTTATCAAAAATTTATATTTTTTAAAATTTAACACCTCACGCTTCACATAGATGAA
>UPTC01001314.1:0-17349 GCA_900537255.1 Acanthocheilonema viteae
TGGAAATTTGGTCGCTCTTTTCTGAATTCCTTCTTGAAGTTCATTTGTTTCGTGTGACGCTCATCATTGTCCAGAATAGAAATTATCTGTTTCAAAAAATTCATTGATTTTTGAAATATGAGCTAATTAGTTCAAGAAATGAAATCTAATTCAGATAGACTTTTTTGTCATAGAGAAATGACCAGAAAAAAAAACTATCTTTGATATTTTCACCAGTTATGGTATCATTTAACAGTTCAATTATTTATTCTAAACAATAATCATTGCAACATGGCTAATTCACTTTTTTTTTCAAATGAGGAAATCTTTGTGAACTTATAAAATTCTCACATTATTTCTTGGTAAATTAAAAGAAAATATTGATAGAGTAAGAGAAGAAATACCGCAAAAATACAAAGTTATGGTTACTTATTATTTGCACTAATCTATTAATATTTCTATTTAAAATCTACAAAAGTACATAAATTTTTTTTAAATTCCAATAACTAACTATTATTCAATAATTGCCTCTTACTCGAAAAATATAATCTAAGGAACACTTGCATATAATTATTAATAGCCTGAAGAGTAATATTGAAGTTTAGTATTTAACAATGGTAATTTTCATCAATAAGACAAAAAAAGTTGGACCTTATTAGCTAAAGGATTATAATTCTCGAGAGTATTCATTTGCTGCGTATTAATTGAACCATCCATTTTATAGAGATTCTGTAATTATCGCAACATTATTACTTTATTAATGACAGTTATCATAACTTCTTCAACAAAAATCTTGAGTGAAAGCACCGAAATAAATCTTTGCAACTTTTTTTTCTTTGGTGAAAATTTGCAAAAATTAACCTGTGTGATGCTAAAAAGTCTGGATAAAAAATTTTCGAACGGTCCAGTATCAAAAATTTGATCATTTCGGATCCATGTTGAGGAAGGTTGTGCTTCATATAGTGGCATCAGTACGATGATAAGATAGGCAAATGAATTTAGAATCATCCTTCTTCCTCGTCTGCTCATCTCTCTTCAGCAATTTGCTAAAGGAACTAAACGAAAACAAGTTGTTGCAAAATAAGTTGAAACAGAAGGATTTTACTCAGAAGGAGTTGATCGAATCAGGAAGAGGTTGATTGAATTGGAATGTTGAGAAAGAATCGAATAAGTTTGAGGAAAAAAATTGATTGAATTTTGGTAGCAAAATGTATTCAACCTATTCTATTTATTCTTTTAATGCTGAAATTTCGTTGTCGATGATGATGACAGGCTTGAAACGAAGGAGAGGAAAGGAAAGAAAGATGAATGTATAGATAAACAGAATGCCCTAATTACAATATTACACATTTAAATCTCAAATAATTGTTTACATTGTAAATTTAATATTACTTTAATAAATTTAATATTCCCTGGATATTTTTCTCTCTTACAAATAAATAAAATGACATTTTGTGGGATTTATGAATTATTGAAAAATACATGTAAGCGATATCGACTATCTTAGCCTAAACGGATTATATTTAAAAATAGATAATCCATTTCGAAATAAACCTAATTTAGATTTTTTTCGGCGAGCATATTTGAAAAAAGTATAGCGTCACAAATGATAGAGAAAAGTTTGGCAAAGAAGCGAATATACGACCCTATAAATACTTTCAAAAATTAGAACAAGAATTAGATGAGTCAGCTTTTAAACATTTTTCATCCGAGTGTCCTTCAAAAGAATAAATTGCTGGTTTTCGTTTAAATGAAACGACAGCAACAGATGCACCGCACAAAAGGATATTAATTATTGTCTGCAGAATCTTTCATGTACCTCCGCACTTCAAAAGTCAAAATTTCAATTATCACCTCTCGTACGTAATTCGTAATTAAACACCTATCTTAACTATTTTATCCATTAACCTTTCAATTCCAATTTTGTTGTCTTTGTTGCATGTCTTCTTTTCTAACTGTTTCATTACTGAAATTCTTGCTGCCTCACACATCGTACTGATAACAATCTTCTTTTCTAATGACCTTCAGTAAAGAGATATCATTCTTGAACGATTAGAAAATCTTAAAATCAATGCTAGAAATAATGATATTATAATATTTCAATGATGTGAGTCCTTTCCGGTGACAGAACTGTATCAAAATGACCAAAAAACAACTTTTCAAACAGAAACTCAAGATATTAAGAATTAAACCATTGGACTGTCGGTTAATTTAAAGCAGCTATGTTTTATTTCATTTTTTGTCTTATTTATGAAAGTGTATACAACATTAAATGCAATGAAGGAAGAGATCTTAAATGAAAGAGATTGTAAATCGTTATCACTGTGCTAAACTCGACCGATTACATTTTCCGATTCATCATCAATTTCTTTTAATTTCTTTTCACACAGAGATAACAAATTTTTTGATGCATTTCGCAAGGCTTCGGGCTGTGAAGTATCGCAGTAGGCTTTGGCCATTTCTATGGCACTTCGCCAATCTGCACTACGCGCTTCGATTGAACGAAAAACAATATCCAATCTGTAAATAGAGCTTGTTCTTTAACAAACGCATGTATTTTAAGGGAAAGGTTTGAAAAGTAATAAGAATAAGATTTTTTAAAACGGAAGGTTTAATCATAAAGCAAACTGCCTATCTATTACTATTGTCACCACTACGATTAATTAATTAAATTGGAGAAAGATAATGGTAGTCCCAAACTGTTTTCCAGAAAACTCAGATTATAACTTAGCGCAAAACGTTATCCAAAACGTCTGCTGATAACCGTCATAGAACAATTCACTGAATATCGAAAAAACCTAATATTTCTACACATAAGAATGAATAAGTCGCCGACTTCGTCATTGTCTTACAAACACAATCTAGATATTCTGTAGCCATTACTTCCACTTCTCACTTTCACGTCATAAATCTGAATCAAAAATTACTGCAGTGAAAATACATGAGAAATTCGCAAAATTTACTTTTCCAGAACAATTTGCTGAAATTTATAAGCAGCCGAATGAAAATAGGCTTGTTGAGCATTAGCACTTGCAGCACTTCGCTCCAGCATGAATTGATGAATTAATGGCCATGCTTGAGGAATAAAACGACGATAACAGAAACTGCCAGAAAGTTCACACATCGTTATAACAACCTATAATACAGTTATGCTCAAGTGCAAAAAAAGAAAATAAACAAGTGTTGAAAACTATTTATATAATGTGAGCATTATTAAATATAGTAGAAATTCCTTATAAATTAGGAACTTCATAATTCTGAAAATTCCAAAACAAAAATTAGTATAGACTAAAAAGTAGAAAAACATGAAAGGAAAGAATAAAGAGAGCACATAACACGATACTTAAAATGATGCAAAAATAAATCAACTTGAAAAGTTAGTTAAGATTTCTGAGTAAAGTTTCGGTACTAAGAATCAGAATACTTTTTCAGACATATATATATATATATATATCACTTTCACTACAACAAGTGCAACAGAAATAACAAACTGAAACTTTCAAAGCAATAACCTTAAATCCATCCAATCGTACATTCAAGTTTTTCATTTGAAGACAATCAAAAACTGCAAACCAGTTCTCATGAATCATCGGTAGATAATCGTCCGGGAAGTGTTGTAAATCTTTCAGGCATACATCCAAGATTTTCAGAATTAATAAGCGAATTGGTACATGAGAAGAAAAGAGAAGATGCTTCGTTCTGAAATATCAAAAATTTTGAAGTGAATAAAATTTCACCACAATTGTCTGCACTTTATATTATATAGATCAGATAATAATCGCAAATTCATACCGAATTAGTTTTAAATTAGAAAACGACCCCAAACATTTAATGAAAGGACGACTAAATATACCTTTTCAAAACATTGTTCACAGATTGAACAAATTCAGGTTTTGGAACTTTCTTATCTGGATCATCTTCACTGTACTCAACTTCTTGAGGCCTGACATCAGGAAACCATTTCCCAATAGCTACTCCAAAACTAAGCATGGCCCTGAGAATTAAAATTAGCCATTCCTGAAGCACAATAAATCTGATATATTTCATAAAAATATAAGAAAAACAAATTCAGACAAGATTTAAAAATAAAAATGTACCTGTGACCCTAAGTCAACTGCAAGCAAGAGCTCTTGAACAACATGACTGGTGATCTCGAACAATTCAGGATTTTCACAATGATCGAGCAATGAAGACAGTACACAAGGTGTGCGAAGATTGCTACTGTAAGCTCTTGAACGAATTGCTACTTTCGGTAAGAGATATTTCCCATAAGTAATACAAAGAGAAGATATATCAGCTTCTCCAACTGCCTGAAAAAAAATCTAAAAATGAGAAATCTGAAGCTGCTAATTCCTCTGTAGATTCACTAAGAATCCATAAGAATCTGAAAAAAACTCAAGATTCACTGACTTGAAAATCTGCCACAGTAACAATATAATTATTTGTACAGTAAGACAAAAAATAAAAATCTCAAATGAAGCAAACTTTCCTTCGTTCTATCTAATCAGTGAATCAAGAAACAGGGTTTTCAATTCAAAGAATCAAATATTCTACGAAACAAACCAAAGCGGCAGCTTTTAAAGCGTGTTCAGCACTTTCTGCACAAATTATGTATGATGATTTCGTCCACTTAAATATTTCGAACAAAGTTTCGTTCATTAACTACAAACAGATCATAATAGAAATTAAGAAAAACCATGAGTAAAGCAAAACAAATTGAAGAGAAGTTCCAATCGCATATTCATGCTTCAACTTAATTGTCAGATATTTGATTAGCCTCAGACGAAGCTTATAACATAAAATGGCATACCAATTGCAAATTTTGCTGCTTCTTAAAACATATTTTGATATTATTTGAAAAATTGAACAATTTAACCTTTTGGCATAAGAAAACAGAAGGAGTACAAGTGAAAGCAGCAGCACAGAAGGATAATAAAATGGTGACCAGACAACTCTCCATACCTTGCTCATCATTATCATCTGTAATTCAGAAATTCAAACTTTTCGCTCAATTTTTAGACTTGATACAACTTTGATAACTAATTAGCGTTTTGTCCCGTTAAAGTTTTTTTGTCTCAAATTTTTATTTAAAAAATTAAACATTAACCTTCAATGATATCGTCCCGTGGTGGACGATGTATGTCGATCCCTTCTAGCAGTTTAACTGCTTGTTCGACCAGTACTTGTAAAATATCAATAAATTTTTGATTTGGTGTAGTAACTTGTGTACAAGCTGCTCTTAATAAATAAACAGCAAAATGATAACTACCCGTCAACTGTTCCAATTCGTTGGTGTGACCAATATTTGCTGAAATACAATCCAACAGAATCTGAAACATAATACAAACTCAATTTCTCAACGATTTTAAAAAGAAATTTAAACTTCTAAATATTAACTATCTCACATCTCCAACTCTACGAATACAAAGGGATTAAAAAAAAAAACTTCTTAGCACATTCTTTGATGTAGAAAAAACCGTTGAAGCGTTAATTTTCCCGTTAAAAACTTTATTATAAATTTGATCAAAATCTTGAAATACAATATAAAATTAGAAACATATAATTAAAAGCAATGAAATTCACGAAAACAAAAATAACTTGCATGGGAGTGTTTACTTGTAGCTAACAGCACAGCGATCTGATTGATTGTTTTTTTTTCGACACTGTGCAGAAGTGGCAAATCGTCTATCACGCCTGAAAAACAAAAATAAATAAATTTCTAAAGGACAAAGAATTTTTTAAATATAGTATGTCTATGGAAAAGTGAAACTTCTTTTTTCACTGATTATTAACACTAAAGAGAAAATTTTCCCGATACTTAAAATCATATGCTAAAGCTCTCCGAAATATATATCAGAAACAGCATCATTCTCTATTACAAACTTTATTCAAATTATTTGTTGAATTATTAAATAAGCGCCTTTCACAACTTTTTTAAAAACAATTACTTGCCTAGAACATAGCTTTTTTCAGTAACTTCACGGCTCAGACGTAATCGCTTAACATTCAACTGAAGTGTAGATGATATTGCAAACATCAGTTGTTCAGGCAACTTCCCACCTAATAAAAAATCGTCGCATTCAGAATTAATTGAAAATAATACTCCCAGCAACTGAAAATTGAGTATAAGTACAAGGGTCTGCTTCTACAACAAATGAAATCGTCTGTTTCAACTAGTAGAATTCCTTCCTTAAGAAAAAATTTATAAAATAACAAAATTCTATAAAAAATTTAAAGCAACAGGCTAATGATGAATAATTTTTCTTCGATTTCTTGAACAAATAAACACTCACTGAAACTAAAACTGCTTTAATTTTTAGTGGAAATACTAAAATAGAAACTAGGATGAATACAGACTATCTGCCAAATGCTTCCTTCACCATTACTGGTTACAAAGCTTTGTTTCCTTTACCTGTTTTAAACATCCTTCAACATCTCCGCTAACCATGGCTTCCGTAGGTATAGTACTAGATAACGAATACAAGCGCTCTCTCAAACGATTAATGAAACTTTCTCTTACTGTAAGCATTAAATGCTCCTTGATCTTTCTCGAAAATTCAGCAATTCTGAAAACCATCAACAATAATGGTGTGATTAAAGAAGCCCTTTTGTTACTTTTCAGACTATTAAAAAGTTTTTCCTAATCCAATAAGAATCTTATAAAAATCAGCGTTCAAGAATTAATAATGTTTGACATCAAATTAAAACTAGTGCACTGAGATACAAACTTCTCTAAATTAAACAGCAGTAAGTGCACAAAAATTTATGAAATAATAAACTTACTTTTCGTATGGATCATTCAGCAACAAGAGAACAACATCAATCAAAATATTTTCAATCGAGGAAGCAAGACTTATAGCACAATGTATGTAAATATCATGTAAAAGAATAAGCAAAGCAAGTCGAATACGATGATCCTGATGTCGAACGAGTCTAGAACACATCCGTCTGAGCTAAAATTAATTGAAAAATCAACATTCCATTATAGCAGCGATAGTAATAAAATCGAAAAGAAATAGTGGTAACTTACAATTTCAATTTTATAAAGTTTTAAATATTGCAATTTATTGGGTAACAAGTCAGAAATGCAAATGACTCTCTAGTTAGATTTTAATAATACTATTTCAAAAGTCAGGAGATTAAGAAGAAATAACAAAAACTGCCAGTCTTTATGGCTAGTTTGTACTGAATACTCGGAAGCTTCAGATGTTTTATCTAAAATGAGCTTATGACGTCAATATTTCCTTGTAAGACTATCATTTTTGGATGATTTAGATGGAGCAAGAGAGTGAAAAAATTAACAAAACGTAATCTTATAGTAGATCTATTCGATGAGAAAAGTGTCATTTGAGAGAGAGTATCATTCATATCAGTAAACACACCGCTTGTACAAGTTTTCTTTTATTCTTTTAATGTGAATAAAGCACTTGACTTAAAAAAAATTTTGCACAAATCAAAATTAACTATGATTTTTAAGCAATCTATCGTGATAATATATAGCAAAGTTTTTTAAACTAAATTGCAAGAATATATCTTACCAGAAGTTTCAACTGCTTGTTCCAATCTTCGACGTAAATAATATTCTTTCCAAAAACAGTTTTAGAATTTCTTGGCTTGCTTTCAGCAATTGTTGAATTTTCTATTTTACCCTGCTTACTGACAACGGAATCATTCAGGCAAGTAGACACAATGCAGCCAAAAATCTGGAACACTCCATACAATCCATTAGGGTTCGCGGATAATTTTTTTAATTTCTTATTTTTGTTCAAATTTTGTTTTCAGATTTCAAAATGCAGCATCAGCAAACTCGAAGCCTTAAGTCGTACTAATGATAAACACAAAACAATTCCTGTCCATTTCCAAACCCCTATAAATGCTTTTAATAATATTTCCAATACCTTCAGTGCCATATCTACAAGTGTCGTATTCAGATCCGTAGAAGCAAGTGTACACATCTTACAACAAATACCGGGAAGAAATGATACCAGTGTTTTCACCGATTCATCCCATGGTTTGACAAATTCAAGTAATATGTTTCCTATGATAAGCCTGAAAAAAAGCATTATACAAAATTTCACCTGGTATTCTGCCGTCCCAAAATTTTATAAACGTTCAAGTCTAATACCGAAAACAAATAATTCCATCCATTCCCTGCAATCTAGCTTTTTAATAATCCATTTTAAAATCTCAGATTTGAACAAAACATTACCTGATCGGAATATCGACTTTTTTCGAACAGAACTTAGATAAGAAAAATGTTACCATAAATGCAAGTTCTCCTTTGTGGTCCTTAGAAAACAAATCTGAAGAATAATCATTTTGACTACTTTATCGATTTTTTTATTTGCTAGTACGATCATGAACAAAGTCAGATTTAAAACTAACCAAAAACTAAATCTAATTACAAACCTTTCCTATTTCTTTCATTAGAAAGCATAAATCGAACAAAGTTTGCCTCAAATTTTGCAATTCTTTCCAAATCAACTGCATTATCGACTTTGTTATCACCAATTATAAGGCATCTACTATTGATAGACCACAAAAATGAACGCAAGTCTTCCGCATCCTGAAGAATCGAAAAAATTATAAGCGAAATCCAATAAATTTTAATACTTTCATCTGAGAAAAAATCTTTGCAGTATGGACGACACTGGAATGTGCAATATTCCATAAAGTAAACATCGTGAACAAGCAAAACTTCCATTCCTAGTAATAAGCAATAATCTGAGGAGAAATGAACTGTTTTCCTTACTTTTTCAATTACTAATCTCTATAGGAATATTATCAGAAAAGCAGAGAACTACCAAGTTACGATTTTTTTTCCCATAAAATTTTCCCAAAAGTAATGAATCATTAAGTTTTTTACTAATCTTCCAGATAAACGTTAAGTTTTCTAGAAATTTAAATTTAAAGTCTGTCATTACAAACGAAGAATTTTAAATGGATCACTTACCTCAGCCTTTAAGTTTTCAAAAATATTGTTGATTATCTGCAAGGCGAAATTAAATGTATGTTGATTAAAGCTATCCTCACTTTTCATCGATTCTTTCAAAATAGCAAATGCTGTGCCAAAGATAATGCAATTCAATTTGATAAGTTCATCTTTTTTCAAACTCTCCTCTTTTAACTCGTCTAAAACTAAAAATTAACTGATTAAAAAAAATGAATGAAATAAGCAAGATAAATAATAGTTACGGTGGTCTCCTTTCCAACTCAATTGCATAGAAAGGTTCTTTTCGATCAATTCATCAATTTCATTATTTAATTATCAATGTTTGCATTAAAACAAATAGTTGCTGGTTAAGTACATATCAATAGATTACAAAGAAACAAAACTTACGTTCAACAAATGTTGAAAACTCAGTGATAGATCCAGGTGAGATGACACCTTCCGAAAATTCCTTGACAATTTTGATGCATAACGACTGCGTAGTTGTTCTTATATCCCGAAGATAATTATCGTTCTCAACTTTTGACATTGTTTGCAAGGGGATTATTTCACTTAAGAGAAGGAATTTTGATACTTTGATGTAATAATAACAACTTTACATTTTTCATACGTGTCGAATTAGTTGATGTGATTTTAAATTTTAAACATAGAAAAAAACAATTTATTTCTAGTATTTCTTTTATTACTACTTACAGCTGTTAAACCAACAAAATAACTGCAACAACAAAACCATTTTCAAATGTAAAAAAGAAATCCGACTAATTCACTATGAAGCCATGTGGGATAAAATTGCATGCCACTGTAGCATGCAATCTTCAACGAAATCATATGTTTCCAGATTAATGAATGTTTTTCTGCGAGCTGTTCACTCCGGTTGAACGTAGTAGAATTCATTGAAGGTAAACTGAACCGGAGATAAACTGAATTTGAAAGTGAACTTTAATTGCTGCAAAAGAATTTCTAGTGAAAGTGAAATGTTATAGAAAAAAATTGCAATAAATACACAATCTTCAAATGGGAAAATGCTTACGTTGAAAGTTGACAGGACTGAATAAATGAGTAATAATGCATTCAGATTAATTTCAGTGTTTTATATTTCAGTTACATTCTTTAAATTTAACTCATCCTCTCAATCTTTGTATCATTTCACTAACACAGGCAACAAAAATATATTTAAACATGAAACCATTTTCAAATGTAAAAGGTTAGTTTATATTATGAAGGTTATTTCGGGTTCCCAACCTTTCTAACTGAAAGAATTAGCACCTTCGTTGTTGTCTTTTGTTTCTGTTTGAGGTTGCTGTTAGGAGCTGAATTATCTTCCTTTAGTTCTGATTATTTAGCAACTTTATATTGTCCTCTCGAGAAAACGGCAGAAATAAAAGTGAAAACAGCAGAAATAAAAGTTTTCCATTTGTTTCTTTAAAAATAGATGTTTCGTATGTTAGTTGGAAGAAAATGGCGTGGTCGTTTCTCGAGAAATCCAATGGCATGCTTTTATCTGGTTGCATTTTCAGTTAATGCATGAATTTAACTAGTAATTCGAATACTGTATCAGTTTGAGTTAGTAAAGTACTTTACAGTATAACAATAGGTTATTATTTAATTTTATATATTTCCTTCATTTTCACAATCAGTTTTTTATATAATATATTTTCGACGCTATCAGTATAGTAATAGACGTGGACAGGTAAACAAAGTAACGAATTATACACACATTTGTAAGGGTTCGTTTTTTATAATACCTTGGCTGTATTGGCGGAGTAGCAATCCATATTATCAGTAATCATCAATGCTTTCCAACCGGCTGCATGATGGACAAACAAGCCATTCAGCATTTGATCGGTGAAGGTTTGGTGAGAATCGACATGCAAATGACCTCATCTTTTCCCGTTCTTCTCATAGGAAATTCTTTTCGAGCATTACTTTTCTCCCTACAACAATCTCTTTGAATCGTCTTCGTTAAGGTAATAATTTGCGAGTTCATCTCTCTACAGTCAGTCTTTAATGCAAAATATTAGCTTATTATCAAAGATTCCTTGAAGTTTAGACTTCATTGAATTTTGATTTTACATAGGTAGATAAAGTGGATATTACTGAGGCAGGTTAGATTTATTCCCAAAAATATGGGAAGCACTGTAACATATCGATCTATTGAAGACAACTATAGTTTATATTATTGATAGTTTAGCTAAGAGATCGATTAAGGAATTGTTAAAAAGTTTTCAGCTTCTTCTGATTCTTTTTCAGAAGGAGCACTTCTTCTAGGAAACGATTAATCTTAATTTAACTAAACTCTTCAAACTGTTTATATTTAATTTTATTTATTCAGTATTGAATAAATAATCATTTCATGAATTTTTAATAGCTAGAAGTGTAAATCATGCTGACATAGTGTGTTCGTTTACGTTCATTTCTTCCCGATGAAGGAAAGAGTATTTTTTGCAAGCAACGTGTAATTATGCTGCGAACTTTCTCATTCTTCCTGCATTGATTTAAATGATTGCTTAGGAAAAAATAGTGTTGTTGGAATATCGAGAGTTGATGGTGATGGTAGAGTCTTAAAAAGATATTTAAGAAAGTATGGGCATCAAAATGGAATGGTATATTCATTAGCATATCATTTAGGATGTAATGTTGGAATCTGCAACAGAGCGATATCAAGAAATTTATTAATGTCGTATCATTTTACAACGTAGCAAGGTGCAGTAAATCTAATTTTATCTTTAGAATTAATTATCAGTTGATCAAGAAATTTAGCAATTCCTTTTACACATAACAGCATAATTTACGGATTAGAAGATATAAATGAAGTCACTCTTCTATAAAGTGATTTTTTTTATAGAAGAAGATAGCATATTTAGAGTAAGATCATGCTGGACATTGGGCTAATTTTATTATATCACTCATTTGATATTGAGCCTATCGCATACCTTTTTCACTATTTCTCGATGCCATAGAGAGCAAATGAAATTCTAAAATTCTCTTAACTACAATGTAGCAGTTAATTTCCATACACCTTTAACATCTTTATCAAAGCCTATTAACTCTAAAAACGATTATTTCTTTGGATGAGATAGCAGAAAGTAACGTAGAAGAGATGCAAAGAAAGTAGCATGAGCAAGTAAAAAAGAATTTCCTGTTTATTTAATCAATGAAGCACTTCTTCATTTCTTTCCTTATGTTATCCGCTTTGACAAATAAAGCTAATTAAAAAGTGGAAAAGTTTAATAAGCGAATTACTTCAAGAAGCCTAAATTTCTAAATTTTTTTTTCAAAAATTTACATCATTTCATATTCTATACAGCAATAAGGAATTATTTTTCGATTGGATTATGTACGATAATCGATGGCATCCTGCTAGCGGTTGGATGCATGTTAGGGCAACGATTCATCATCAAAAATGCAAATGATCTGAATTCCGTGACATTGATAGAGACATCAGAATAGCATGCAGAAATTGTCACTGTAGGAAATATCTTGAAATGGAGATGACCAAAGAAGTACGTTCTTTCTTTTTTCAAAAATTTTAATCTGATTCCAATTGGATTGAATTTCAAACTTTTATGTATTATTCCATTTTATATTTTTCAGAAGTTTTCCATAATAATTGATATTAAAAATCTCCAAACTTTCATTCTCTTTCGTGTGTGCAAATCCAATTTCCTTGATTGCTAAGCTGTTATCGGTAAAAAAAAGTATCGGCTTTAAGGAGGTTGAAGTTAATGCCTAAAAAACTTCAGACATTGAAAATTATTATCATGGTTTTCAATATGGCGATTGCTGTCGTGAAAGTATTTTTACTTATATCATTTTTCTTTGCTTCACAATGTGACTTTTATTTCCTTCTGTTTTTGGTTTGACTTTTTTTCCTTAACTAATGAAGGAACCATGCTGAAAACTTTTTACTTAGCGAAATAATGATATGGAGAGTTAGACCAGCTTACTGCTTTTGCATAGCCATTAAATTTTGTTAGAGTAAAGACCACTTCATACCACATCTTGCAATATGTATTTTGCATTATTTAGTACCAGTCGGACCAGCGTTTGTTGTTTTTAATGTTGTCCTTTATTTTAACATTGCTAATTCTTCAGACAGAATATCGGAGATTTCGGAAGAATCAAGTACCCGAATAATGGAATATCGAGTAATTGCTGACTTGTTTGCGGTTTATTGGTTTTCCAAACTATGCATTTTCACTCTTTTATTTCATGAAAGCTTTTTTTCTTGCTAAAAGCAATCAGTCATTAATATTTATTTCTTATAATTTATTCTCAAACTTGTAAACATCCAGAAAAGAATGAGTTGAATTTTAATAAACAACATAATAAATGAATTTTTGAAAATTCATTTATCTTTCACCACTTTGAAAGCGGTGAAAGATAATAAATGTACGTTATTGAATAAATGTACGTTATTATACGTTATTGATTTGTTCTTCCAGAACGTTTTAGAAATGTAATTTTGACGATATCAGCAATAATGTCAGCTGCATCGGCAACTATCGAAAGCTGTCATCAGCTGATGCGTCTATTTAAAATTGTTGCCTGCGATCATATTTTCCGAGCAGTTACTTTTTCATATTATGCAAACATATTAATTTTATATATTAATATTATACGTTCAATTGTTCATAAAAATTTTTGTATGTTATTTTATCATTAATAATGTTTTAGTCTTTTGCTCATAACTCTTTGCTGAAGAAGTTCATTCATTATCTCTTTTTTTGATTTGAAAAATTTAAATGAATAATTTGTATGAGTATTTACTAAAAAAAAAAATGAAATGCAAACGCAGTTTAATTTCTAAGAGGCCAAAAAATTATAGATTCTATTGTTATTGAAAATTTTTACTGTTATTTTATCATTGATGTTTGAATCGCAAAATTCTTTGCTTAACAAACTAAACTTGTATAGTTAGGATAAATGAGCTTAATATAAGCACAAACTGTAATCATCAATAAAACAGTTTAAACAATAATTGAAACCAAATGATTATTCTTGTAAGTACACAAAACATTTGTTAAGAATTAAATATTTCCTGAGACTAATTGGATATGAACATGGTAATTTATAATTGTTATTATTTCCGAGTGTTTAAATTGTAGTTTCTGTTGTTTTCATCTTTGTTAAAAGACTTTCAGATTTATTTTCTCCATTTCGGATCAAATAAATTGTAATCTGTCTAATGGATAGAAAGTCTGGTACATAAATTTTTCAGTATTTAGTAATTTCGTTTAACATTTAAGAATAGCTGTAAAGAATTTCTTTTGAAGGTGTAAAATAAAAGGATGCTAATCAAAAAAAGGAAATTTAAATCTAATTTGGCTAACCACGCGAACACTTGATATCAATGCATATATAATTTATAGGATATTTCATTTAATTTCAAATTGTAATAAATAATGGAAAATAATTAGTGCCTAATATTCTTTAACAACAAAACTCACAAGCTTAAGAGGTATGATGCCCTATTTGTGGTATATTTTTTGGAACTTTCCCCCGAAAAGTATGTGATTACAACAGGAGAGAGTTGTCATTGATCCGTGGCCTTTGTCTTCTTTCTCACTCTCCCCCTCCCGCCCCCGCCTTCTTTGCTGGTGGCTTTTTTTTCGATGAAAAGATGGCGCCGCGAGTGTATGTTTCTAATTGAAAAGTGAAACGAACCATCCCAAAGCATTTGTTATATCGGGCAGATCAGCTAGAAAAAATAACAAATCAAATTTGAGATCTGTTCGGCAAATATTCTTTGATAAAAAGCGTCCAGCTACTGGAACACGTGCTTATACGACCTTTGCTCCAGAAATCCCCAACATTTACCGCATTTTTATGAAGAAACATTGAAGAATGAAATATTATTGTTAGTGTTATTTGTAATGAAATGAAAGGAATTGTTCAGTGATGGATGTATAAATACAATGTAAATAAAGTATAATACGTTACAATTTGATTAGAATTAAATTTAAGCCTCAAATTAAAAAGATAAGGCAAAGTATTGCTTTAGCAGATATTGATAAATTAATTTTTAGCATTAGAAAATAACCATCAATAGGTCAATATTATTCTAAGCCAAATTGAGACGGATAGCAAACAGTTGTGGAACTGTTCATCATTTCAAATGTTATCTTCCATTATCGTTCCAATATTTTGCTGGAACTTTTCAATAAAGATGAGAAAAGAAGAAGAAAATATAGAAAATTAGAAGTTAGTCTTAAAAGAGGAACAAATTGCATTCCTTTTCTTTCAATAAAAGAAGAAATTCAATAAAAGAAAAAGCAAAAATTGTATTCTAATAAAATCGATAATTTAATAATAGTCAATAAAAAGAAAATTATGAAAAAAGTTTTGCATTAAAATATTTAAGCATCATGGCAAATGCAAATGAAAAAATCATTCATAAATTTAATAAATATCACTCATTGAAATTAACATTTCGAATAATTTAAAAAAAAAAAATCAGAAAATAAATTTACAACTAAACCAGTGAACACACGTTACTACTAACGTGTTAACATTTATTCAATGTTGACTTCACGTTTCATGCAACTACAAATCAGCACTTTTTTTTTGAATATTCTCCTAATGCTAACTAATAATCATTAAATCGATCGATTTTATCATTGATGAATTTTATCAATATCAGATATACTTCCATTTTACATGATATATGAAATTATGATAAATTTTCATCAAAATTTCACTCTTTTAATTTTAGGTCAAATAATCTGTCAATAATTCATCAACTAAATTCAACGAGTAGTTTTATTGTAATTCCTGGCCACATGTCATGCAAATAAACAAATGTTCACAAATCCATTTCAGCTTTCGGCCAATATCAAAAATGCAAATTGACCCCTGGAAACAATTGTGGACAAGGGACAATGAATTGAGAGAATTAATGACAGAGAGAAAGCATTTTTCTTTTCTCTCTCTCCCTCTCTCTCTCCTCTTCACAATGCCAACAGTATCAACAGGAAAAGTTGCCATCTCTTAGAGTGCGATCCCCAAATGAGCAACAACAACTCGTCCAATCCTATTCTTTTCAATCAATTTTCAATCGATATTGATGAAACATATATGCATGTATGAATTTTTCCTCTATCAATTATATCAGTATATCAGTCAAGAAATTTTAATTATGCATTAATTAAACGATATTTGTTGCATATTCCGGTACATTTTTGTTATTTACACATTAATTCATGCCAAATTACTCTTGCATAATTAGTCGAAATTAAATTCTTAATGTGTAAAAAAATTTTTTGAATTCAATTTTTAAATGTTAATGTTTTTTTTTTGAAAATCGATGATAAAATACTTAAAATATAAATTTGTACACGTTTGAAGTGATGAACAAATTAAACAATTTTTACTCGTTAATTCTTTTTTTTTTCTCTTTGTCCTAATGTTTCATTAAATCATTCGTTTGCTCTTCGATATCAGCCAAACATTGTTATTTTATGATTTTTGTTTACTTATTCAAAATGAAATTGAAAATCAATTGAGTATCAAATAAAAAGAAAGAAATGCATATTTGATTTACAAAAATTCCATTCATTTATAAAAGAAACATCATCCCTTCTAACTTTATTACCTTTGACATTATGATTTAATTGCTAAAAAAAAAAAAGGTCAAGCATTTCAAAATTATTACAACAGTATCATTTCATTTTTAAAAACTGTATTTATAAAAAATAAAACATTGTCCAATAATGAATTTCACATCATCAATTTTTCTCTCTGTGCTTTTTTTGCCAAAAAATAATAATGTAAAATCTCAAAAAAAAAAAGAAATCGCCAATATTTGTTTAACAAATCTTTTCAACGTTTCTTTTTTCACCTTTTTCTTGATACTTATATTTTCAAAATTTTAAAATTTAAAAAAAATCATTTATAATCGTTTTCTTTTACACAATCATTCACTAACTTTTAATTCTTTCTTCTTACGATACATTCCAATTGCTTTTGCTTGAAAATGTTATATACCTTTTTTTTCTTTTGCATCTTTTTAGCATCATTTTCTCACCATTAACAGCAGCACCACCCAATCATTCATCCATCCATCCATCCAAACCAGCCAACCAACAAGCCGTCCCAGCTAGCCCATCCATCCATTTGCGCCTAACAAACCAAATGAGCCATTTTGTTATGTCCCAAACAAAATAGGAAGCAAAAAAAAAAAGGATGGGTCGAACGGATTTTATACACAGCAAAGGAAGCAATCAGAGAGTCGTTGTTTAGAAAAAAAAAGTCAAGGACGTCCTTTTGAAATTACCTATCATCCTATCATTTTCATTCATTCATTCATTTTTTTCTCTTTGTCTTTTTTCTACTTTAAACTTTTTTTAATTTTGTTAGGAATTTAACTTTTTTTTCTCCGACGATACATATATATCGTCGGAGAAAAAAAGTTAATATAT
>UPTC01001315.1:0-17345 GCA_900537255.1 Acanthocheilonema viteae
AAGGCAGTAAGGAGTCATTTCGTTTTGGGGAGGGAATGCATGTAGGAAAAAGGGATAAATGACCGTAATGACCGATGTTGTGCCAGCCGGGGACCGACATAGGTCTCACTCGATTCCGTACTACCCTGTACCATAGCATACCATACTCCCCCTTCTATCATACCATAATACCAGCCGTAGCAGCAATCAACAAAACAGGAAGTTGCTAGTACGACGAGCATGAAGAAAACACGACGATCCGAAAATCCCACTTCCTCTTCCTCCGTTCATACCTTCGGGTCTGTGCTGAAGCTCAATGTGTCCTTCGGCGGTTCGTTAATGTGCTTTTCTTGCCCTTCGTTAACGTATGTATTTGTCAAATGTTATTGTTACCTAAAATATAACAAGGCATTTAGAGATCTCGAAAAGAGGAAAGAAAGGAAGCTCAGTGTCACGTGAAGGAAGAGCGTACGTCAGTTCAAGAACTACTGGTGGTGCAGACGAGTATCATGGCTGTAGGTTGCTTCAATCAACTATCGATGCTACCTGGAGAGGACAAGATCTCTCTTTGGACTACTGGTAATTCACCATCACCACCGAACAATTCCAGCCTATTCCATTCTTGTTGGTCACCCATTCCTAATGCATCCGAATCTTTGCCGTCACCCTGGCATTCCGTCTACAGTTGGATCAGTAGCACAGGACAGGCAAGTCTTACACTTACGCATTTTTACAAATGCAATTGAAAATATTTTCAAGAAGATAGATTAGTATCCACTAATTAAGGTCCACAAGATAAGTATCCGATAATTTCTAAGCCATTAATTTTTCGAGAAATGAGTTATTGGTCATTGTTAAGAACACTGTTACTCATATTAGTTTTGGGAATGTAAATTCCATTCCAATTTTTTCTTTATTATCAACATTGACTGCTTGAGAGCGAGAGAGAGGGAAAGCGAAAACGGTTGGGTCAGCGGTCAACACAGCTCATCGTAGTCAAATGGCTAGGCATTTTGTTTCTCCGCTTTTATAGCTTACATACAAATTCTAATCTAACAATGCATTATCAACGTGCAAACAATATATATAACTATTTAACAATAAACATTAAACTCTCTGAAAAAGAAGCAATAAGAAAACGTTTTTTTTTTTTGTTTCTATTGATTTCGAACTTCTACAAATTTAATTCTATTTCTCTCCATAGATACTTTTATCAAAAGTTCGGAGAAGTGAAATAACTATTTTGAATTGAAGTTTCAAAAAAGTTTGAATACTTTGAATAAACTTTATAAAATTTATTTGAAAGAAGATCTACAAAAAATTACTTGTTAAAAGTACCTTGAATGATTTCTCTTCCATATATAGCGATGAAGATTTTTTTATTTAAGCCTAAGTGAGGTTTCACTGAAAAGGTGAATTCATGAAAATTTCCGGTAAATAATCGATGCAACTTTCAGGATGGTACCAATAGCGATCACACAGACAGTTTGCATTCAGAAGCAGATCCACAGGCTTCTCCAGTACAATCACAAAAATCACCCACATGCTTCTATTATGCAAATATCTGGAGGAAATCAGCGGAGGAACCTTATCAGACAAGCGAAACAATTCCCACATTTTCATGTCCTCCTCAATCAACTTCCTTATCTTCATCATTTGTATTAGAACAGAATGTATCTCGAACAGTACGGTATGCTCCACCACCACCACCACCGCCACCACCACCACCACCGCCACAACCGCAACCTCAACCTCAACCATATCTTACCGGTAATGGTATGGTACCATCATCAGCACAAACCATGCCTTTTTTTAATGGCGAGAAAGAATATGATCTTATTCAGGTGACTATTTTTTTTACCATCTCACCTTTTCTTTTGTGAAATATTTCACCCATTTTCTCCTTCCTAGACCGTATAATCATACTGCATTCCAGGAACTGCTGAAGTTAAACATCCAGGGTTGTATTGGATCAGGATCCGGAATGGGCACACTAAGCCAGAATTCACTAAATACTGCGTCACTGCATACAAAGTTGCAAGATGTGAAACAGGACAAAGGTTCACTTCCAGTGAAAGCTGTTGCAAAATTCCCCGCCGCATACGATACAGGTACCACTAAGCAGCGCACGTCCAACACAGTACCGCTTGAACAACAATCAAATCAACTGTATTCCCCTCATCAACAAAAATTAGATTTACTAAACTGTTGGTCATCAACAACACCCTCACATCAAATATCCACTGGTAAGCATTCCAATTACACCACGCAGTTCACGTAAGTCTAACCTAATCTGCTAGTAATAATTCTGTCCGGTAATCCGGAACTTTGCTATTCTTCATGGCCATTATGGAAGCAATTACTTCGAGTTTATTGAAGTATATTTTATACTTTACGATTCTCTTTCCATGCATAAGTTTGAAAATATTACATACTCGGACAAAAGATCCTTTCATAAGACTGCTTTAGAGATTTAGTCAAGTTTAATTTTAGTGATGCCTCGTCCTGTAGTTGGCCAGAATGCGGTGATGAAGAGAGGATCATCGCCAAGAGAGGATGGAGAACTGGACCCCATTGTGGCGGAAATGTTACGTCAACAGGCATTATACGAACATTTATGTGGTGTTTATCTGTCTGGACAGTTACCAGTACCACCCATCTTCAAATTATACACTCCGCCGGTAAATAATATTTTATATTCCATTATTTCATACTATTTTAAAAATGTTCCAATAAGAAATGTGCATAGTATTGCTTACAGCTAAGGTCATATCGTAGTTCAACATCTGCGCTGGAATTACATTTACGTCTGGAAGAATGTACCGAGCAGTATCGTCAATTGGAGAAAGAACGTAAAAAGACAGAGGCGGAATTAGCCCGACACAATCTCGGTAAAAAAATATCCTCAACTAATAATATGCCAATTCCTCGTCTCGTGCAAGTGCCCTCCAGAATCGACCGTCTCATTGTTGATTTCTTCAGGTATTTTCTTGATCCATCTCAATTCATGAATTTGAAACGGTCCACCTTGCTCCTAACATTCTCTCAATACTTAGCAATATTTTTTGCAGGGAGCATGCACGCGTTGTTACATTATTGGCAAAAATGGAGCAACTTCGAGAAGCACCACTGCCACTTGCGGTTCACGTTGCATTGCGTGAATTGCATGATGCAATTAAAGTGTTACAGCAATGTCGAATTAATGAAAGGCATGTCATATTGCAGCATCTTCGCGGTGAAATGATCCGATTCAATGAAGATTTAGGTAGGTTATTCATTAATTAACAATTAATTGTGCTCGTTTATGGAAGTGCTGTAAAATGAGATGAAGATTGGATTTCAGAGACGAGTACGTTGACGACAGCTCTGACAAACATATGCAGAGCAGTGGTCAGAGCTCGAGCAGCAAATTGGTGTTCCCTAATGTGGACTATTGGTGTGGACGCGGATAGCGAGCAGCATATCGATCGAATTCTCAGTGCTGACTTCCAGATAGCACCTCCGGAAATCAAGCATCGTCCTGTTTAGACCCTCACGAAGGGTTTTGTAGGCCTGCTTTGTGAGGCATTATTGTTAAGCTAACCCGGCAATACCAACCACTCTATCTTCCTGCTCTGTACTTAATCATTCTAGCGGTCACTTGTTCTAGTTATTTTTGGCTGGTTATTTTCTCATTAGTCTCTTTGCTTCTTTTTTTCAAATATATAAATTTTGTACGATACATGCATATATACTCGAGCTTAATATTGGAATAATGATGGCTTATTTGTTACCTGATTTATTAATTATTCCTTCATTAGTTTTGAGATTGTACGAGAGTGAGATTGTACGAATGTTCACTTAGCGTCATTGCTTCCATATATATCCCTTATATGTCAACAGATTTAATTTTATACTGCACTTTCCACAATGTCTTTTCAGGAATTTCATTCCCTCAGGTATTTAGAATTTGCTTCAAAATTAATTGGTTAATTGTGGAATTGATATGTGCAGTGTTTGCACAACATCACAACACCATTATTTATCATCTAAAAAGGGATTATTTAAATATTAAACTGATAGATTACCACATTCACTATCATCTGAAGAATTTTACCTTTACTATTATCTCATAGAGAGGTACTATATCTGCTATCATCTGATGGAGTGTCACATCTACTGCCATTTGATAGAGTCGAGTATCACATGCACTTACCCAATAAGACAGTATTGTTTATGTCTACATATTTAATTATGGTAATTAATAACGTTGTATTTGTATTATAGGAGGAGACGCTTTGTGCTCTTTAGACTTTGTTCATTTAGAATAATACTTTTTTCTTACGAGCGATAATTATTCAAAAACTAGTGAAAAACATTATCCGATTTGTAGTGAAGAATGCTTATCTCAAATGAAAATTTTAAAGTGATATGATCCTAATTAGATCAGTAATGACATTACTAAGTAAGCAGAGTATGGGATAAATAATTTTGAAAAGTATTCGCTCGTAAGAATACGTGAAATAGTTATGTTAGTTGGCATAGTATCATTTATTTACTCAACTATTATTTGTTGTACATCTTTGAAATGATATTTGGAAAGTTCGCTTCCTTGATAACAACCTCATCTGGAATCATGCAGTTCTTCTATCTGTCCTTGTATGTATCCGTTGTGCATTTGTTTTTTTTTCACTTTCTCGCACTAACTATAATCTGTTTGGTACAGAAAATTTGTGAATCGATCACCTTCGCCTTATTCCGGGTAATTTCTAGGTATTTGTCAAGTATTTTCTTGACATCTTCCTAAATTATGCATTATCTGAAATTAATGAGTCAACAAGTTGGGACATTCATACACTTCCTTCCCTCCCATCCACCTTCATAACTAGTATTAGCACATATTAGTTAGTTATAAAAGGTGTTTGGTGAGATTACAATAAATCCTGCTACTCCACAAAAAAAGGACACTCATACACTTCCCCTTCTCCCATCCACTGGAACTTAGTAGTTAAATTCTCAAGTAGCTTTACTTTTATGGTATGTCTCTCCCGAAACGCACTGTGATTCTACTGCTCACTTATGACGAACTTATATAAGCTAGAACCCAATCGTCACACGAATTATGTAGTTGTTACCTTATGAACTGCCTTTATTTCGCAATTGTCTGTTCATGTCAATCCAGTTTCTTTAGTATTTATTTCGAACGAATTATTGAAATGTTTTTCAAGAAATTAATTTGCTTTTAAAAACATTATAAGCAAACAAGCAGAGAGCAACAAGCATTTTCTTTCCCTTCATGTCATTAAAGCGTCAACGAATAGAAATCTCTGAACTGCGATATAATACTGTCCATACGTACTTTCGTATCGAAAAACGTTTTATCAACTCAATAACTTTAAATACATAAATCATGATTTTCCTTGAAGGTAAAATCAATTTTGCCATATGTTAAGCGCCCAATAATTCGTTCCCTAATTTTGAAAACTTGATAAATAAGTCCAGATCACAATAAGAACGGAAATTACACAATCAATCATAACTGAACAGAAAGCGTCCCGTAGATAGATTACGCCGATGGGTCCTCCTTGACTTTCGTCTTCTTTTCTTTTTCTCGTTTGTCTGGGCTATCATCATCACTTCTGTGACGTCTAGAATGCACGTCTTTATGTAATGCAAAGCAAGACATTCAAAAAAAGATGAAGGATCGATCATCTTAATAACCTAATTTGTTTCGAGAAGAGCAGGATCCAAAGATTATAGAAAAACTAAAACCACATAAGAATGACAAGCCATATCTCATTTCTTGTCATATAAGAACAGAACAGTTCTTTCTTTCATGTTGCAAGCAGTTAATGCTTGGTGGCATGTAGCATGACAACAATTGAAATTCTCACCACAGAAGTAATTTTTTCAATCGTTTCCATACTATCCAAATCCTTTAAAAAGAACAAAATATAACCTTCTCTTCCTATCTCTATCCTTGCCTTTATCTTTGTCTCGATCATTTCTTTCCGAATCGTCCTTTTTTCTTTCGCTTCCTTCCCTTTTATCATCATCCTTTTCCTCTGCAAGCTCTTCTTTTGTCCGAGTTCCCGACTCATCTTTCTTATTTCTTCGCTTCTCCTTCTCCTTATTATCGCGGTCTTCTTTTCTTCGTGAACTGCGTGAACCTAATATAAAATGGAATTAGTAACGTTTTGAACTCAAAACAATTCCGTTAATATTAAAATGTCAGTGAAGAGATTCATAAATCATAAATCTCAACAAAAACATATTTATTTATCGTTTTTATCCTAAATGTGCAGCAAGACTAATGGATATGCAGTACCAATTTACACAAATACTTCAAAACACCATTCCAACAACACAGCACATCAGAAAAAAACAGGCAAATAAGAAACGCTAGTATCAGTATACTTGGTAATTCTGCAAGATTTTATCTGCAAGAAATAGAAATCAAATCCGTGCTTGCATAAATTTTAATCATAAAGTTGGTTTACTCAATCAGAGCTCAAAGGATAAGTTATGCAAAACTAACTTTCATAAGGAGAACCACTTCGTGAGCGGTGTCGTCTCGACCGTGATTCTCTATCACGGTCCTTTTCTCTATATCTCTCTGAGTCTCGATCTCTATCTCGATCATCGCGATGTCGTCTCGAAGACCTATCAACAATTAAACTGCCATTTGCAAGTTGATAATAATTTCAAAAATCATCAAAGTTATAGACTGTTGTCTAGAAACTTGGATCAGTTAAAAGAAATAGCGACAGACTATACCGTGGGGAGTATGACCTGGATCGCCTCCGATACCTTCGTCGACTGCTGCTATAATCATCTTCTCCACTATAAATGGCCAAAACTAATTTACATAGCAATTTCCAACAAGTTTCAGCAATATTTTATTTTCCAAAGAAGTTCAGTAACAGGAAACAATAAAAGTTTATTTCTTGCAAAATAATAAAAAGTTTATCCGAGAAGCCTGAAGTGCAGAAAGTTGTCACATGATAACTAAAAAATATAGGGTTACAGACTTAGTTCGACAAATTTATCCCGAAATTAGCTAAAAATACTAAGAAAAAGTATACCTATCAGCTGAGTCACGATCCCTTTCACGTTCACGACATCGATCACGATCAGATCGGTCTTTATCATCATCTTTGAGTTCCCGACGATCCAAACCAGGGGGTGGGAAAGTTGGTCTAGACATCAGCGGGGGAGGCCTTGGAAGTGGAGTTGCTGGAGCACCTAAAATGTACTGCTTTTAATTCATACCACTTTCAAAATTTTAACTTAAATTGAGGATACTATAACATAAAGTTACCGAATCGTGGCGGTGGGAAGTTGAGTGGTGGTTGTGAAAAGTTAGGTGGAGGTACGCTGAAACCAGGCGGTGGTACATTCGTATTTGGTAACCCAAGTCTGACTGACGGTGGTGCACCAATTCCCGGCGGTGGCAGCATCGGATTAAACCTAAATTGACATGTTAAAAATGTAGAAATTGCTGTTTTCAGTAACACAATTTTGAATTCTTATCCAAAAAAAAATTACGAACTGCCTAAAAAAAGTAATATGAAACAAATACCCGGGCGGTGGTATAGAGGTGTCAACCGTGGGAATATGTCGCGCGTTCATATCGTTAAAACTCGGTGGCGGCGTAGAGGAACCAGGTGGAGCTGGTTCATCCACTCCTGGTGGACCATCACTAGCGACCGGTAAACTGGGAAGGGCTGAGACAGTCGGTATCGGTACGTTACTGAAAATATATTAGAATAAACTGAGAGTAATTGGAATGTGGAAACAAACTAAATAAAAGCATAGAACAAGAAAGTTACAATAAGAGAAAGATTAGAAATTGACCTTTTATTAGCGGCATTTGTAATATCAATAACCGGTGGCGGTTTTGAGAAATCTGGTGGGGCTTTCGTAAAATCTGGAGTCCCTGATGTAGTAGCAGTTGCTAAGGATGGAACAGAATTGTCTGGAACCAAAGGTGCCACTACTCCATCACTAGTGCCATCCAGGACACTAACTGTCTATAGAAAAGGAATAAATAAAAACAAACAATAGACATTCCGTCCTGATGCTCTTTGTAAAAATATAGAGACTTATCTGAGGGATTTATCTACGAAACAATAATGAAATGGATACAGTACTCGAAATGACCTTACATTTGTTGAAAAAATGGGATACGATTGAGCTGGTGTTCTTAATCTATCAAATTGATATTTCAATTAAAAACCAAAACAAATGATATTATTTCCTGTTTCTTAGTTACAGAAAAGATTTATTCTTTCTGAATCGTAAACAGAAACTTACAGAAACAGACAAGGACGTGCCAGAAGTCCCACCAGAACCAACTGTTCTCGGCGCTGCACCAGTCAACACAGTGCGTATTATGGGCTGTTGATTCTAAATAAGCAAGAATGAACTTTGACAAATCTCAATTTTATGACTTAATTTACCCTTAAAAAACCCCTGGAACATACCGCCTCTAATTTGAAACCGCTGAGATCCATTGATGATTTCTCCTGTCCCAGAATCGGAATCGTTTGTAGCTGCCGACCACCTGAACCAAAACAAATAAATAATGAAGTATAAAAATAAAGTCAAACATATATAAATAATAAAGTCAAAAAACATATATGTTAATATCACACCATGGATCCTTTCATATTGCTTTTGTGAAATATTATTTACCAAATTTGACATCCAAACCAAAAATATATATATGTGGAAAAAGATATAAATTGGTATTAGAAAAGAAAGAACTCCCGAAAATATTAACTCCTTGATACTTCTATTTTGATGAATAAATATCGGTGGAATTCAAAGCACAGTGATGAAAGTTACCTGTCAAAGTAGCACTCTGTGAAACGGGAGCGACAAGAGTAATACTCGAGAAAAGAGCTTTGTTAACAGAAGCTTGCGTATTATATTCAGATCTCAGTTTTCTCTGTCTCTCGCAATACATATTCCATGTTTCTGTAAACTGTCTTATAAAACTGTATTTTACATTAGAATATGAAAATATTATAGCTGTATTCCATATTAGAATATTTCCAGAGCACAACCTTCACAGAATCCATAATTGAAATAATCTGTAATGTCGGCACCAGGTTTTCGCCAAGGTCTCTCCTCCATCTGTGCCAGATCTAAGTCGTATATTGGTTCCCCATTGATTGTCGGAGTTCCATCTATATCAAGTTTACCAACGCTACTTCCGGCTGCTTTCTAAATTTACTCCGACTTTTGTATGGCATCCATAAGAACGTAATCACATTACTAAAAGACTAATTTAAGTGTTCCAATTTCCCTTCCAATCTTCTTAAAATCAATAGACTTACCGCAGCAGAAAATGGAACATTTTGCTTGATTTGTCCAATAGTGACAACTACTTCTTCGTCATCACTGTCATCATCATCACCCAATAATTCATCTTCCACATCCTTAACCCATTCCTTTAATCATTATAGAAAAACAAATAATATTTCTAGAAGATTGCATTAAGAAAATAATTCAAATATGATCAGAAAGGAAACCTGAGAAAACGTAGTTGTCGTATCAGGTATGACGTTTTGTTCACTATCGCCATTAATAGCCACGTCTATTTCGCTGCTTCCCACCTGGCTATCTTCTTCATCATGTGGAGGCAAGGGCTCTTCATAGTGCTCTTCTGATTCGAGAAGCGCCCCCTCAGACATAATGTATTCAAACGACTTTAGAACTCTCGCTGCAACGATTCCTTCTGAAATTTAGAAAAAGCGGTACTCCATTTTCAATTAATTGAAATTATTGAAACAGAATTCATGCTCACTTTAAGCTAATCCGAAAGTATACTGGAAAAAACGCGGAACTATTACCCGACCCAAAAACATTTTTTTCACTATGTATTGTTTTAAGCTAACTGCAAATGACCTGAAAACTTAATGTAAATACAATTAGCGATTAAATGAGACCTTAACTATATGCTATACAACCATTTCTTGAACAACGAATCTTTTGCTCTACTGAATCAAGTTTCCTAACTTAACTGTAACACTTTCGCCATCTTTTTGAGAGAAATTTCTAAATACCTGATGAAACTAAATAAAATAAAATATTTGTGAAAAAGCATAATGGAAAAAATAAAAGCGAAGAATGAAAACCAATTTTTCATAGTTTTGAATATTTAAAAAAAATATTTATAACTATTAACTCAAAAAGAAAGATAGCATATCTATTACGCATGAAATCAAATCACATGTAGAGAATCAAAAAATTTTCAAAAATCACAATATGTATAAGAATAAATTAGTAATATTATGTACATAGAAATCACTCCATCAAAACAAACTACATTATTCTAACACTTATATGCAGAACATAGTATTTACAAAAATATTAGAAATAATACCAAGCAATATATTCTGAATAACGTAAAGATAAACAACGACACAAATTAAAAAGTTTGGAGCAACTATTAGATGTCAACCTTTAATATCTGTAAAGCAAACAATTCATGTTCAAAAGGACTGCATCGAATCATAATCAGGGAGGAGTAAAAATGAGAAGAATATGGAAATAATTTCATGTTTGCGCAAATGAAAACAGCTGAGATCCAAAGAATAATATGAAAATATAAAACATCGATGAAAGCTTCCGATTCATCTATAGAATGCTATATCTTCAATAAAGCTACGCATGGATGTCAGCATGAAGTCATGAAACGATTTGGATAGAACGCAAGACCTTCAACGGTATCATCACGACAAAGTTTCGCTTGAGCCTCGGCAGCAAGTAATCTTAAAGATAATATCATGAGTTTACAAATTATAATGCAAAACTTCCGCACAACTCCTAATGACATCTATGCAAAATTTCCTAGCAACACCGCATTTGCAATATTTTACGTATAAATTTTCTCTGGACACACTGACATTAGCTCCGCATACAAAAATGCCAAAATCTTTACAGGAATATACATATCCGGGTATTCCTAGTTCTCTTGATTACTAACTACAAGCTATGAAAAGAAAAACAATTTTTTAAAGATTCCAAACATGACGAAAAAGATTTCACCTCTCCTTTGCAAGGATGATTGTGATACCGAGACACTTGGCCAGCTTAGTAGCATTACAAGTGCCCATAGCGGCTACTAACTCCACAGTGCCTTCAATAGTGGTCTCCACACTCATCTCTTTCAGCTGCACAACCATAACACCACTTTCAAAACGATTCAAACTGTAATAAATTTTTCCATCCTTTCAAATTATTTCTCCCTCTCCCTCCAAAAAAAAAAACCTTCCAGAATTTCTGCTTAGCATATGACAAATTTTATATTGTTGATAGCTATCTCTGTTGAAACGCATATAAAACCAAAAAAAAGATGTTTCAGTAGTTTTTTTTTTCATTTTTTTGAAAGTAACTATTGAGATGACCAGTAAAAGACGAACTTATAATAATTAACTTACGATATAGGTAAATTCATTTGTTCTAACATCTGACATGCATTCAAAATGTCCTCCGGTGACAAGAGTTCTAAACCACGAGCTCTGTTAATACGACAGTATACGTCTGATAAAGTCATCATACCACCACATTCCTGGACCGTACACAGCACATTACCATAATATGATGAATGTATTTAAACATACAACGTGTTGCTCACATCAAAAATTTAAGTGATTGAACCTTAAGAGGAGCACATAACACTGTAGATAATTCTTCCGCAAGTTTTTTGTAGTACTCAGCACTGCTACCAAATGCGGACTTTGTCACTGGATCGCTAACGCCCAGACTAAGCAAGTAGGTCTTGAAACGTACAGTCTGAAATTCAGAAGAGTATTCAATACACTGACTTAGAAAACAAAACCAAGGATGAGGATCACTCACTTCATCGTCGGTTATATCTCCTTTTTTTGCTCGCAACTTATCAGTGATCGCTTTTGAAAGTGACACCATCTCTCGCGCATATTCCATCAATCGATTCATATCTTCAAAAGCCTAAAACAAATTTCGTTCAGCCTAAACTGAGAAGCTATCACCCTCATTATGTAATAGACACACGCAGTACCTGACTTATGCTTTCATGTGTACGATAATGATTCTCAGCAAGCCTTTTTTCAATGCCCGAGATGCCTACGGCTCGTGGTGTCGAAGGGTTGCTACTGCGTAACTGAAATAAGTAAAATATTAGCCATAAATCGTAAGACGAAAGTAGTTTTCTTATTTACAAATCACTATTATTCAGAAGCAGTACATTTCTAGCTGAGCATGTCTTCTTACTAAATCCCATTAAGCTTTTACTGTCTCGAATTTTTTTAGGTTCGTATCCCATTTTGTAACAGAGTAATTTAACTCAGCGGACGAAATCAAGTTTGAAAATTAAGGCATACAGCGACAGAATTTGACAGTGAGCATCCAGAAGGTAATCGTTCCCATGTATTCATTCCCAATGCTTCCTTGTATTTTTCATAGAACTGCAAAATAAAAATCACTGCATAAAATGAAGAAAATAAAATAACAATCACTCAAAAACATAGATAAGTGTCTAATAAGTTCTTCAACTGTCCCGAAAAAAAAATCTAATAAGTTCTTCAAAAATAGAATAGAACAGCTTTGGGTTTTAAAGAAATCTGGAATGAAATTCTGAACTCCAATAACATAAGGAGTTGTAAAACTGACAACTGTTCTCCACAACTTCAAAACCTTCCCATCATGAAAGGACAAGGTACATTGGACAGCATGTTCCCGAAAATAATTTATTTGCTGGTGCTACGGCAGGCATCTGTTCATAAACAGGAACCATACGATATTCACCTCGTCTTCTCCACCATTTCGAAAAACAAGGCGAATATAATTAAAAGAAGAAGAAGCGAAAGGGCCTCGTTGTTGCCCGGGTGGTTTAGGATGCAACGAAAGGATGATTTTGCCACCTCGACGGAACATCGACTTATGATGCTTCTCAATACCAGCTACCAATGAATGATGCAAAATTAGCCGATGATCCTGTAAAAAAAAATGAACGCAATTTTGGAAATCATTACCTTTTGAAAATAATTTACCAATGAAAAATATGGGAATAGAGCGAGTTTTAAAGAAATGAACTCAACTACAGTAAATCTCACACATTCCCTGAGAATATAAATTCACATCAATATCAAAAAAAAGATCGAAGTAAAATTTAATGTGTATAACTTCTGGCTGGTTTAACAGATATGGTACAAAATTAATGAAAAAGAAATGCAAAAAAAAAGCATAAAAATGCTCACCGGATCATTGGAATCAGCCCAGATGATACGATGCAATGTAAGGGAAGCAGTTCCCTGTTCATATGTTGTCTAAAATTATTCAAGGTTTTATAATTTATTTTTTCAAGAGATAAAAAGAAAATATCATAGAAAGACTTAATAATTCACCTGTTTCACGTCTCCATCGTATATGCCCACGTGACCACTTTGAATAATTATATCTTCCATATACTCTCCTGGTTGGTACCACGTCAATCTGTCCATTGTACGCGCGACGACCCAACGACGAAGTAGCACACATGCAAACTTGCATAAAACACATAGGACGAGATAATCGAAATATAACACGGCCCTTAGATGAAACGTTCTAACACAAATTTTATTAAGTTCCGATGGGTGATTTGCAATTAAGGATTTTTGGAAATAAGATTTGTTTTGGATGATTCTCAACTGATTCGCATTTGCATCCGTACTATAAAGTAAGAAATCTCGATGCATATTTGGAACTATTGTCACAAGACAGGAACGCACAAAAAATACTGAATTGTGACATCCCTAGCGCTTGTTTGGATTAGTGCTTTAGCATCATTACTATTTCCTTAAGTAAAACTAATCCTTTTCCTCTTTCCCCTGAAAGAATAAATTCTTAAACTTCACGGCGATTTAGAGACTGAACTTTTGCAAATCAACAAGGCTGGTCTCCGAAGTTATACAAATTAAAAATCAATGGATGATCATCATCTATTTACCATTTCCATCAATACTTGGTTAACTGGGCAGAAAATGTGGCGATCCTCATTTTCAGACGGAAATGTCTCGGACATTTCAAGAGAAAATCTTGAAATCGTTAGTATGCATGAAAGCATAGCTAACATCTATACCTCAGTAGTTTCAAAATTTCGGAAAATGCAAAAGAAGTTGCTCGCATAACGCAAACTGTTTTTGACGAATTTTTGTTTCGTAATCTGAGTAAAAAAATGTGTATTGATTTCTCGAAACATTATTATCAAATACTTTTTGGATGCGCCAAAAAAAGCTAATAGCCAAGTCACAATTCATTCCGAAGGAAGATAGATTAGCAAAGAATACACTTTTCCACGTTCTCAATACTAACTACCAATCAGATATTTTCGGTTGTTTTCATTCTTTATGTGTCATCTCATTACTTCTCATCTTTGCATTGCCAGTCATTAGCTTTCCGTGCTTATTCCGTATACTTTTCTATGATTCAGAAAAACAGGACAATTAAAAATTTTTAAAAATGAGACGTGACACTTGCACGTCCTATTTTCAAATAAGACATACAAGTTATATGTGCAACTTTCAGAAAATCTTACTTGGATAACTTTACTTTCAACAAAAAATAACATTCGCATTGCACAATGTACATTATATTGTATAAATACTTTAAAAAATGCAGAAGTTAATTATACTCTGCAAAGGAAGAATTCAGTCACATAACACTTCTCTGTATGGCATCTGGAATCTCTCCTTTATGATCTTTAAGCATCGGTCTAGCCTCGTACGTTGCAATACATATCTGTAAAATTATTTCACGTTATTAAATCTCACAGAAACATAAATACGATATTCACTGAATGTCAACCAACAAGATAATTAAACAAACAGCTTAATGTTTAACATTTTAACATCATTAACTTTTTTCATTAGCTTCACAAGCAAGTGAATTTGGTGTGAATTTGCATTGCTTTCATTAACATTCTTCACAAAGATAAATTATTTCAGGTTTGTTTAAGACTCAATAACAGTCTACCTGTTGCCTTATATCCGCAATATACTCGCCGCGCAAGCCGATATAGTAAATCCGAGTTTTGTTTTCGCCAAAATTAGTTGGGAAATGTAAGCTGAGATGCGTCACATTTGAAAATTTTGAGGCCTTCATGGGATAATCTATTTGCGCGCCAGTGTCCTGTTTTAGTGCAAATTCTTGATCAGCTTCTAAAGCCATCGCTTCAAATGACATCTAAAAAGTATCACATACTCGAAAACGGTGATGTTTTTTCTCAATAAATAAGAAATCGAACATCAAAAAAATTTACCATATCTTCTTTTCTGTACACAGGAACAAAACGGTGCTTGGAGTATTCGAATCCCTTTACAATTTTTCCAATAATTATATCACCCAGATATCCATGCTCTAACATTTTTGATAAGTAATCAAAAGCTTCGTCTATTGCGTGCGTCGTTTTTAATTTGATCAAGCTTTTTATATGTTCAAACACTTCCACTACTAAACTTTAAAAAAAGATAATACCAAGAAAAAATTTACTGATGGTCGGTCTTTATAGAGTCGTATGTGTGATGGATGAGTACCATCTAAGTCGCCAGCCAGCACAAGACCGGTTATTTTTACATGTCCTTTGAAAGGTACATTGAATAATAGCTCTTCATCAACGTCGCTTTCTACGTAAATAGTCCTGAAAGTTTTCTAACTACTCTTTAACTGATCTCAATATAGCTTTATTAAAATTTATACAATAATTTTCTGCTCATTACAACAAATATAGAATTCCATGTTCTCTAATGCAGACATTCTGCTAAAAACTCACCTATCCAATCGATCCTCCCATTTCTTGAAAATCTTTGCACCAGAACCTTCAATTGCTTCATTCAATACTACTACCTGCAACATATCTTTTGATATTGTTCGAAATAAGATACAAGCAAAGGAATTAATGCTTTTATCTATATCCAAGTATACAGTTCTTTGCATTAAATGCACATACATTTAGACCAATTTGAAAAACAACTACTCTTACATCATTGTTGAGTTTTGCAATAAAGAATGACAACCTTTTGGAGATCAATGAAAGAGTTGACCGTGTAACGCATCCCTTCTTCTTTCCGCTCAAAATTAACTTCATTTGCACAATGACAGTTAGAACCCATGATTCTACAAAGATTTTACCTCATGAACTCTACTAAAAAAATTGATATATTATCACTACAATAGCACAGACCTGTAAATATTGTTCGGACGAAATGCGTACATCAAGCAAACAGTAGCAAATAGCAAAGAAGTTTTAATTTTATAATTCCGCATATATAGATAATTTATTATAACCAACCGGCAGACAATTAGAATATCAATGAGATTCTATAAGAAAAATAACAACATGTACACCATTCAATCTATGAACTTGGCCTATCACATAAAAAAACAAAATAATAAATATAAAAACAATGAAGATAAGAATTAAATAAATAAATAAATAGAACACAAAGAAAATAATGCAGCATGTCTCATTTGAGGAAAAGTCGACAGCTGATTATCAACTCTACCTTATACGTGATCACTGCGGATTATAAGGGTAAAAAATAAAGTTATAACAAAAAAATTCGTACAAAGATAGAGATTAACGAAACTATGGAATGGCACTTGCTTCCTGGAAGAATACTAAAAGGAAAAGAAGCATCAAAACGTTACCTATTACACATATGTTGATATATGAAGCACTAATACCATTGTCTTGCAACCAGCAAATGTTATGCAAAACAAAGAAAAAACAAGTGCATTTGTAACAAAATTTAGTAAGCTAACTTCTCCCGTGATTAAGTTTTCTAAAGGATTTCCATTTAAGATTACATCCTAAAAATTTTAACAGAATATCTTACATAAAAATGTTCTGAGAGGGTAGATAAATATTAGGATATGATAACTGGAGTATGATATTCCTTGATTAATAACTTCTCAGCCGAAAAGCTTTTCCGATGTGCAATTCGTAAATCGGGTTGCAGTTTGTCCTCATAGATTCGGCTGAGTGCCTACAAAAAATCCAAAAACAATAATCCATGTTTGAAAAATGTGCCAATAACATTTTTTCAACTAAAATGATCCTGAGCCAGTTTGTCTACTCACATCAATATTTACTATTCATCATGATGTTTGATTGTTCAATGTAATGTCTTCCAATACAGTGAAACTTCAAGTCATATACAGAGATTCCCTAAGACTTAATAGATTTTGTTTAATCTACATAGTACTGCTTCTACACACACTGTTAAATGCATGCTACGTAACAGACAATGAAGCAAATTGAAACCTCTAGCTTCCTCGCTCGTTCCTTATATAATGGTTGCAATGGTAACTGTAAATCATTAGCCATGGCCAGTGTTCTTAATTCGTAATAATATTTG
>UPTC01001316.1:0-17332 GCA_900537255.1 Acanthocheilonema viteae
ATTCTTCGTTTAGAAACTAAAGCGATAGAATATAATCTGTGCTTAATATAACTTCTAGAGATATTACATTAAAATAATGTGAAAATTACTATTCTTTTGTCATAAATTCTTCTATTCTTTGCTCTTCTTTTTAAGTTTTAACAATGAATTAAAGCTATAGGATTTTTTAAAACTAAATTCATAAACGGAGAACTTTATTAAAAAATTTTAAGCCAACACTATCCAACATGATAGTTATTTACATTATGATTTGTGGTAATGTTAATTTAACTGGGAAAGATACCGAGCATAAACTATAATGGTAAAATTTTTCGTCCCAAATATTAATACAGCTTTCTATGGGAATAATAGATTGTGTTATTATAGAAGATAAATGGAAGTCTTGAAGCAAATGAAATGGAAGTTTCCCATGTTACTTGCATATTTTTTATTTTTATCCTTTTTTTTACATTCAATTTATGAAAATTTCTTCAATAAAATATTTAAGAATTGAAAAATTATGGAAATTTTAGCTTGAATTGTTTGGCTTTTTTCTAGATGGGTCATCAGCATCCTGCTCAACAGATCGTCCCTTGGTGGATCCATCATATTCAAGCAATATCACCTCTTGTACGCAAAATATCGTTAAAAGGAAAAGTTTACGGTAAGCTTCACTATTTTTTTTTCTTAATTAATGCTTTTTCTTTCTGTTTTTTTTTCTTGAAACTGGTTGTGAGTAATACGAAAATGAGGAAATGAATGAGAGATGTATCAAAAAGTATTACGATTATTATGATATTAACAACAAATTTCTTTTTTCTTTTTTTTCAAAGAACAGTGAAATTGAAACAATGAAGCAAAAAAATGAGAAAGAAAGGAAATTTTCAGGAAAACAAAGTCATAAGATTAATTCATTAGAATATTTGTTTTTCGCTCAAGAAATTATTGAACTTTTTCAAGTGCTGACTTCATGTTATTTAATGATAGAAATATAAATTGAATGATGATAAAATTAAAACGATGTCAAAAATTTTTCTGGTAGCACATTTGGGATACATCGAAAATGGCTGTCAATTTATGTCATGTTACTAATTTTTTGGTTAATTCAATCATCATAACTTTACGATTTCTAATTTAACCTAATTTTTTTCTTGATTTTGTTACGGAATTATTCTAATTAATTTCGAAATTTATTATTAAAATTACTTATTAACTATTTCATTGCTTATTTTATTCGAAAGCAACTGATAATTTGTTTACTTCTGTTTGACTTTTTCAATCTGTATATGCTAAATTTGTTAATTGGAATGAAAATTATAACCTATCCCAATGCAAAATATTCAAGCAAAAACAAAACAAAAATGACTCAAACTGCATATGATGTAGACAACGAATCGTTTATGCTGGTTGATTTAGCACTAAGTATCATAAACTTCTGTAGGAAAATATTAATCCTGTATAGGGTTATGTATAACTCCTGTGTATCATTGCTATAAAATGTATGTTCTTATTAATTTGAAATTATTAGTCTGAAAAAAAATTGATGTGGTTAATATTTTGCTTAAAAAAATACTTGTAAATTAGTTGTAAATTAGCAAAGTTTATCCGGGACTTCATTATTTATGTTTAGTTTTTTTCGGTAATTTTTAGGTATCATTTGATTAAGATTATATTGAATATTTAATTGGCATTATATAATTTGGTTGCTTTCGTTTATTGTCAGAAAGTGAAAGAAATGTTTTTTCTTTCTTTAGAAAGAAGAAAGCTATTGAAAATAAGAGAACTGATTATTTGAATTTAGTTACAAGTATCTCTCAATATGCAGAACTTATTGTAACTTACTTTGAAGAGTTCCTTATTTTAGTTTAGGCTTTTTCAGTTAATTTTATGCTCTTTTCTCGTTTTCATTCATTTTTATTTGAAATTGATTTTAAGCTTCCTTTGCTCAATATCGAAAGTTAATTAGATTTCCGGATGTTCTTTTTTTTTTTATTAACGCCTCCTATTACTTTTTTTAATTCCTTTTTTTGAGTCAAGGTTTTTATTTGAGGCCTTTTTAATCATTTTCAGATAAGCAAATATATCTCAATTAATGAGACCTTTTTTAGACGTTTCTTCAGTAACGGTCAACAACAACAAAGTTCATTGAGCGGTATTCATTCGCGTCCTCAGTCTGTATCATTAGCAACACGAAAAGGTAGTGGACAACAACTCCGGCATAGTGCAGCTGATCCACTTCATTCAGGCTTAACCGAGCAGCAACAAGATCATTTATTACCAAAGGTTTGTTTAGGATTTGTGCTAATTTTAGGACCGAATTTTAAAGACGCAAACTGTCTGCTAGCTATATACTCCTTGTAATATATCCTCTCCAACACGAAGAAGAAGTAATTTTTTAGTCCGACAAATATACTTTATTTGCTTGAGCTTTTTGACAGTTTTTTTTTTCATCTATTTTTTCATTTTATTTGCTAGTTTTTAAAATATGTTAATATGTTTCAAGTAAGTGCTTATTTATCACTAATTTGACTCTGCATTGGCATCTTTGATCTTATCTGCTGATTAAAAAACCAATTAAATCATGGAAAAATGCTTTTGTACGGTTGGCTTTTTTTGATAAGATTATATGTTGATTTTTTTTGATAAGATCATAGGTTTTATGAAGCATAAATGCGAACTTTGTACCATTTGATCATTTTGCATGAATTTTATCCAGGGATCTATCATTTTGATTCTTGCTCCGTCTTTTGGGAATATTTTTTTTTTGGTAAATGTTCAAAAAGAAAAAATAAGGAATTCTTTAGCATGTAAGTCTTGTTCATACATTTCCAATCGTGTTAGCATATACATTTCCAATTGCAATTTGCTCATATTGTTAAATCATTTTGCGAAAAGATTTCGACTTTCTTAAAAATTTAATTAACAAAATAGATTATTTTATTATTATTACAGTGCTTTCTTTCTCTATTCATATTCACTGAATTCCACTCATTTTCAGCTTAGGCTTATCTATTTCAATTCTCAAATCTTTGCTTCAATTACATATAATAGACATTTGTGCATCTATGAAATGATTTTTTTCATTCCCATATTTTTTCAAAGATAGCTTTCGATCATTTCTAACTCACTTAATCATCAAATCGTTTCCTTTAGTTCATTTTCTAGTTTTTAAAGTAAATTATTCCCAATTGCATCAAATTTCTTATCAAATTTACCTTCTCTTCATTTTCTTTAAACTCTTTTTCTCATATATTTTATTATCCGATTTGGTTGCGTTTTTGACAAAAATAGTGACTTCTTTTATCCTTTATTCATACGAATCCTTTTTTTTTGTCTTTCCTTTTGAGATTATTTAATGGCCTTTGTCTCTCTCATTTCACTTTCCCAACTTCATCTTTCCTTTCCCTTTTCCTTTTTCTTTCTTCCTATATTCTTCCTTTCATTTGCTATTTTTTCTTTCCTTTTTTTTCTTCAAGTTTAAAAATTTATCTTCAGAAAAATCAGATACATTTAAAAACATAATGTTTGTTTCTAGTCATTGTTATTCTCTTCATTCCGTTTAAGTAAATCATATGCCTTAACGCTTGCTTTTTAATACATATTTAGTGTAAATTGATTGATTTTAGCAACTTTTAATAATCATTAAATAATGTTTATTGACAAGTAATCAATAACTTCATCGATTAGAATTTTTTTAATTAAAAAAAGTTTTGTTCCAATTACATTGAACGGAACATAATAAAAAATTATTGACAAATTAATGTGTAATTTTTGTATCATTTCCTACCATGTCGTTTATCTTTAGGAGAATCATGATAAAATTGTTATGCGAATTTCTTTCATCTTCGTTTATATTTGATGAACTTAAGTGATAAATTGAAAATTTTAGTTGGAAAAAAATTTATAGACTATAAAAATATCATATAATAAATGATACACTTAATGCTTCACTCTTTCTTTCATATCATTATCATCGGTTCTTATTTTCTTCACTTTTTTTTTTGTTCATCTACGAGGAGATAAAATATCTTAGTAGATATTAGATGATCGTTTAAACATGGAACTATGATGCTTCAATTTATTTCTGGAAACATTCCTCAAATAGAATTATCAATGATTTGTCGCGATAATTATAATTAATTGTTTACCATTTTCATTCATATTTTTGTCGTTAATTGATTGTTTGATATTCAAAGTTGCTTTTCATTTCGCTATTCAGGAATGCAACTCACACTTTCCAAACATACACTAATTTTGCTGTTTGTGTTTTCGCTATGATAATTTTTGTTTAATGAAGACAAAAGACGAAAATCTGAAATGAAAGATTGAGAAGTGAAAAATTTTAATTTGAATTTGCAGAATCAATTCTGGACAAACTTTCATTGATAAGTCGTTCCGTTCAATATTTCACAATCATTTGTAGCAGTTATATTCAGACTTTCTTTTTTTCTGTTGCTCAAACTCTTGTATTCATCTGACATTGTTATGAATTAGCCTAATATTATATTATTTCTCAAATCCATGTAACTTAAATGGACAATGTATTTATCATCTAAATATTCTGCATCCTTTTAAATATAATCACCTCCTTTTATATATATCATATGCTTATTGCTATCTTTGGTCTATCAAATGCTTCCAAGTATGCACAAATAATTTGTTAATATTATTATTGCTAGCTTTACTTTCATTATTTATGCTAAATCTTTTTGATGATTAAATTTATTTTATCTTGAGATTATGTAATTTTCAGATTGTCCACTTGAAATTTATATCTTACGAGCATATTTTACTAAAAATTTCTGTTGATTTGCTGGTAATTCAATTTTTCATATTTAACTGATAACTTTTGTTGAGTATAGCTTTTATAGTTCGAGTTCAGTACTAAGCTTTTTGAAATTATTAAATAAACTAAAAAACATTTTATTCATACGAAAAAATGCTTGCATCGTCTGGTAATTTTTCTTTTGAATTCATTCATGAAATGTTACTTTCCATTCATATTCATTGAAAAAAAAAAAGGAAAGAATACAAAAACGTTTCACAATGTATCAAATAATTTGTCATTCATATAGCAAATAATATGGATGAAAATTATAAACAAATAATTGCAGTTATTGCAATGTATAAAAGGTGAATGATTTCCGTAAGTCATAAATGATGGTTTTAAAAAAAGTGCCACTGATTTTTATTTTCTTGTCAAATTACGAAAACAAATAACAGCAATGAAATGTGAGTGAAATTTAGAACTGAAATATTTATTTATTTTTCTCTCGTTCTTATTATCTTTTTTTTTGCTTTTTCATCTTCAATTGCTTAACTTTATTTTTGAGAAACGTTGAAAAAATGTTTTTAATTGAAAAAGATCCTCATTTTTCATTTCATCGATTTTGTAACATTTATGTCCTTAAGTCTTGTTTTCCTTTCTTTGATTATTTCTTATTTTTGTTTCTTTCAGCATTAATGCTCGAATTCAGCCTATGAGCATTTTCTCACATGTTTTGTCATATTAATTGAATTTTTCTGCTTTTAAGTTTTTTGTTGAATTAAATTTGCATCCAAGTGCGAGGAAAAAAATGGAAATTTTGCAAAACTTTTAACAAGCATAATAATGAGTAGAGAAAATGAACGAAGTAGTAATAGTGTAAGTAAGGGGCAGGGTTAATTCAGCAAAAATTGTTCACAAAAAGAAAAAAAAAGAATGAAAATTTTGATGAAAATAGTTGAAAAGTGAAAGAAAATGCGAGAAAAAACAATGAGTCATGAAGAAGCGAAGGAAAGAAATGGAAATAAGATTGTACCGAGGGCTTTCGAATTTTTCCTATATATATATTACTCACCTTCTCAGTCATTTTCCTTTAACTTCATTTCACAATCTCATTCTTTTATTTTTTTTTCTTTCTATTCTATTATCTTATGTAGTCAAAGCCTAGTTATGAAACTAGCCTGTTAATCATCAATAGGACAATAATCGATGTGTTGCTTGTAATTTTGAGTATTAATGTTAAATTGATGTGTCTCTCTTCCTCATCTTTCCTTCTCTTCTTTTCTTTGCTTATCTCTCTCCCCTTTTTTTCCTTTTCTTTATTTCTCTGTTTGCATTGTTTGAAAATTTTTCCCAATCTTTATCATAATCACATATTGTCATCTTGAAATTTTTTTTTCTGTTATGCGAAATAATATTATATTTGTTCATTCGTCATAATCGTTTCTTATTTCTCCTTTTTTTTTTACGAAGTGATTGTTCTTCATCCTTTATCTCTTTCTTCTTCTCTCTATTTTGTGTTCCAAAGTGTTTACCAAAGAAAAGGAATAAAAGAGAATTGGTTTTTCATTTCGATTACTGCATTTACTTGTTTACTTATATACTTCTTTATTTGCATAATACATATATGTCATGACAGTGACTAAATTATTTTTCATTTCTTTTTTTTTGGGATTTTTTTTCTTGATCCTACATTTCACTCTGTATACACCTTTAATTTAATATTTTCTCTCACTTTCTTTCAATTTTCAACTATTTTCATCAAAATTTTCATTCCTTTTTTTTTTCTTTTTCACTTTGTGATTATTTATTCGTAATGATGTTTTTTATATTTTAATTTTAATTCTATTAATACATGCATTCGTTAAGCGAAAGGCAAATTTTTTTCAGTTATATTTCTTCATAGTTTACTTTGAATAGTCCTATTTAATTGGACTATTATATAATAATTAAAGGAGACTATTACAGAGTAATTAAGGAAGTAATCATTTTTTAATGTGAATGAAAAAGAATAAAATAAATGCTATGATTTGATTTTGGATTCGAAATGAAATTTATAAAGAAGTGATATGTTTAGGTAGCAGTTTATTCGTTGGGTAAATTTATAATTTGAAAATTTGTGTAGGTTTGAAATAATTTTGAAAGTTGTATTTTTTTTTATTTTTCAGGATTTAATAGAATCAGATTTAACGGTTGTTGGTACAACATCAGCAGGAAGAGCTCATAGTGTTTTATCATCGTGTGACGATCAGACACATTCAACAGCTGAGCAAGAAGAAGCATCGATCGCTGGTGGATTACTTTCGGTGAATCTTCCATTAATTGATCCAACGATTGAGTCAACAGCATCATTCTCTGATCCCGCTGAATTTGAATTGCCGCCGCCAATGAGTGAATTAAGCAGCGCCGTAGCTGATGCTGCTGCATCTCGAAACACATCAGTAAGTGCTTTTTATTCAAAAAAAAAAATTCCTTTTTGCAAATTTAATTTTTTTAGCGCATTTCAGATTACTTGATTTCTTTTTACTTTGTCTGCATCACTTTGCGGTAACTTTCATCCCTTTCATTTTCATACATTTCAGTTTCTTTCCTTTCCTTGCAATTCAATTTTCCATTTTTTTCTAGCTCATTTCAGTACCATTTATTAGTAAGAGAATTGTTACAGATAATTAATTTATTTAGCGTTTTGTATTTCTCTGAAGTAACTGATACAATTATTCATCAGGTATTTTTAATTCTCGAAACACATTTCACATTCTTCTAAAGTTTACTTTTAGGATTTCACTGTTTTGCTAGAACTCTTTTTGAATAAATTTGCAATTTCTTTAGTAGAAATCGCTTTATTTATTCGTCCGTTTTAACTTTATTCATCAAATATTTAATTTATGATGCCATGGTAAATGTTATAAGAATTACTCAAATAGTCTTTTTTTCTTGTTCGACATACCACAATAATATCATATTTGAAGTACCATATATTAATTATTAACTAACAAATTTGCAGAATAGTATTATATACAGTTTACATAGCAAAATATGAATTGAAATTTTATTTTTAGTGATTGTTTTAATAAACGTAGCGAAACTTTTACCTCTTTTCATTAGCATCGTAGTGATATGCATAATATTATAGTTATGTGGTAAATCTGAATTAAAATTACTCTTCGATATATACTATATCTTTTTGTAAATTTATCCTAATTTCATTAACATAACATTATTCTTGCAATTCATAGTAACAAATAAAAAAGTAACTTGCGAATTTTCCTGTCAAAAAAATTATATACAATTTATGTTACTTCCATTACTGATGAAGAATATGTTATAATGAAGAATATGAATGGTGTTTGTTATTTATAATGAGATGGTATTATGCATTTAATGTTGCTAATGTCAACGAGAGAGAAAAAGAGGAACTAGTAATCAGTTAGTGAGTGAGGAAGTATTATGCCATAGCTTGGAAGAAGTATTAACATATTAATTATTATCATATTAATTGTCAGCTGATTTTATGATGAATAACTGATTATCGAGACATATCGTCTATCTGAATAGATTATTCTCTTCTTAATTTAACTTTGCTTAATTTTCAACATTATTATAAATTCTCTGGTGATAATGAAGGACAGTTGACAGAGAATATTTGAGAATTTAAATACATCATGTATCAGCATAGAATTTTTTTTATTATTGGTGTAGCAAAAAAGAGGAAATGTTTGAAATAGTTTATTAGATAGCTAAGAAATAAATGTTTGGGAATAGGAGGAAAAGAGAAGAAGGAATTAAAGATTAAATAAGGGTGAATGTTGAGAAAGGACAAATGATAATGGGGCTAGATTGCGTAAATTGCTGCTTGCAGTAATGTAATTTTTACCTATCTAAGTAAGCATGTTATTTTATTTTCAGCTTTGATGAAGGAAATGGGTTAGCATAAAGAGGTGAAAAGATGTGTGTATATTGATGAGAAATAATGAACTTATGCTGTTTGAAAGAGTAAATGCAAAGAAATTCAAAAACAAGATTGGCTCATTTAGAAAAGATCGAATTTTATAACATCGCTAGCTAATCTAAATCAACTATTGATAAGCCAAACTGATTGAATGATGGCAAAAAGGGAAAGGAAGGCAAAAAAAGGGAAGGAAGGGAAAAAGAAGGAGAGATAAATAAAATCCCAAGAGTGTGTTGAACTATTTCTACACGCAAGTACGCACACATATATGTATATATACATATATATATATATGTATATATATGTAGAAATTATGGAGTAGAAATATTCAAAATAGAGTTAGAGGAGATTAGGATAATGCGATATATTATATATGAATTTTAGGGTAAGTAGATGGATGCATATGGAAAAAAGGAAGGGTTGAAATGAAAATGCTTTGCCCGCTTCATACATGGCTGATTACCAATTCATCTCAACCAAACATTATTGCTTTTTGGTTTAGAATTTTTTTTTTTGCTATTAAAAAAAAGAATGAACTGCTTAACATGTATGTATCCAATTTGTATTTAGCAGAAATGAGAAAATCACTTTTACTAACAATTTTTGCATATATTTTAATATATTTATAGACATCTTTTTAATTTTTTTTCTTTTTAATTTTTGTTAACATAAAAAAATTTGAATATTTTTATTCACAATAATATTGCGGATAATTTCATTGATTGGAACTTAAAATCTTAAAAGATTTCAAAAATAGCAAGCAGTATTTCATATAAAATAAATAAAGAAAAAGGTTATGAAATAAAGTAATCTGAGACTTCATTGAGAAATTTCTTTTTTTTTCTTCAAAATTTTTCATACATATGATAGGAAAATGTGCATGCTCATTTGTAATACATTATTGATTGAGTATTCATTGTTTATACAACTCAAAATTGTTAACTATTGAATTCAAAATGATAGCATCATGTAGATTGTAATTTAACGGATTATATCCGGAGTGATTTTACGGGAATTTCTATGGCGATAAATACATCCATTCCGACATGTAGTCAATGTTCATATCGATTGACGGGGTTAGGAAATGTTACAGTACTGTTTGTTTTTCTTTTTTTTATTCTTTCAGACAGATCGATTTTTATTGTTTGCTGAATGACTGATGTATGACGGGATATGTTTAAAGAAATTAAGAATTATAGGGAGAAAGTAAGAAAAGGAGGAAAAAAGTGTAAAAAATTGAAATATTATCTTGAGTCGGTCACAGCTTTATTAAAAATACAATTATTTTATCCTTAAAATATTAATAGCTTTATTTAATCCAATTTTTTATTTTACCTGTTAAAATTTTCATACATTACGCACTTTGATCTTTGATCAAATGATACATGTGGTGATAGCTAAAGTAAACAAGGAAGATAAGATGATAGAAGCCAAAGTGGCGGTTATATAATACTTGTTGTGTTATATTATCTGGAAATTATCAGTTTTCCCCACAAACTTTTTTTCGTCCCATCTTTCTTAATTTATTGCATTCCATGAAAATTTCCCACAGAAAGTAACCGGTAAAGGGAGGAAGAAGAGAGGATGAAGAAGAAAGGGAAGGAAATAAAATCGAACAGTTGTTGGTTGCTTAGGGAAATAGTAATGACGTCGGGACAAGAAGGGATAAATGCTTATTCCGAGAGATTCCACCTTCCTATTACTTTTATCCTTCTCTCTTTCTTTTTCACTTTTTCCAGATGTTTTCTGTTTTTAAAACATTCTACCATCATTCTTTGCCTCCCTCCATTCCTCTCTTTTTTACTAGAATGACATTTGAGAAGAAATAATATACAAAAAAAGGAAGATAATAAAAAAAAAAGCATTTAAAAAACTTTTTCCATTTTTGAAACTTGTTAGTGTATTTTTTCTGCTTTTAATGATGTTGTTAATTATAATTTTAATTTTATCGAAAAAAGCAAAGCAATTAATGGTCCTCTCGTCCCGTTTTGCGTAATTTGAAAAAAATTTTCCAAAGTTTTTACAGCAAAATAAAATGAAAATTTTTCAAAAACTTGACATGATTTTTTGCTTGTGAATTTTTTCACTGTGAGAGGATTTTTAAAGGAATATGGAAAGTTGCATGGAATAATTCCATTTTTCAAGCTTTGCGGTTTTTTTTGCTTCTTTTTAAAATAAATATACTTACATATATATGGTACATTTGAGAATGTTATTATTTCTTGATTATAATTAATATTATATCCGTATATTTAATAAAACTGCTTGCAATAAAGTGCGTTTCGCCATAATAGAACCATGTGTAAGCATCATAAACGGTCGTTTTAAAGTTCTTTTTTTTTGAAAAAAATATGTGATCAAATTTTGAAATTGTGTGCTGATTTCAAATGCTGAACATTACAGATGGAAGAAGAACAACATGCAAGCGATGTGTTAGTTATTTGCACTGAAACAACGGAAGATCAAAATGATATTTCAGAAAAGGAAGAAAAAAATCCTCAAGATATTGCGAGGCAAAAGCGACAGTTCGTATTTTTTTTTTACATCTGTTTAATTTTGTAATATAAATATGATCAATAATTATAACTGTGATTAGCAGAGTTCCTATGACTTAAAGTTAAATTCATGATGATTTTACAACTGTGATTGTTATAATTTAGCTAATAGGCATCATTGATGTTGGTTATCATTAGCTAATTATTGTTGCAACTTATAGCTTGAATGCGGAATGATTTTAGAGTTATGATTGGCATAATTTAATGATTGATTATCATTAAATATTGTGATTCATATATTTACTCATATTAATAAATTTTCGTATTTTAATTTCGATTTAGATATGTATTAATGGAATTGGTAGATACAGAACGAGACTATGTGAAAGATTTGAGTTCAGTAGTAGATGGGTATATGGCAAATTTGCAAACGATGGAATTGCCGGAGGATTTGATTGGCAAAGATAAAATCATTTTTGCAAATATCGCTCAGATTCTTGATTTTCACAAAACGTAATTTGTTACTTTAATTTTTGTTTATTTTTTATTATTCAGAATTTTTTACTGACATTACAGTTGTCAACAAAATTCTCTGTTTCATTTTTTCAGGTTATTTCTGAAAGAAATTGAAAAGTGCCTTGAAGATTATGAAACTGCGGGTAATGCCTTTGTTAAATATGTAAGTTCATCATTTTGCGTTTTTCTTTCTAAAGAGGATTTTCAATTTATTGGAGTATCGGAATACTTCATATAATCACAGACATTAAAATATTACTTAAATGAAAGATAAGGGATTCACATAGATTTACCGCAGTAGACTTTGCATTAGTTTCGTCCAATCGATATCCACTATCCGCTTTAATTTTAAACCTCATTAATTTAAAAACTTTTAACAAGCGACTTTTAAATTTTCTGCGTAATGCTTTTATCACTTCATTAATTGCTGTTTAGATGTAAACTAATTATTCAAAATTGTATCCTAGTAATATACAGCAAAGTATGAAAAAAATTTTTTTTTTGATTAGCTTGCATTTAAAAACTTTGTCGATCAGAAAATTCACTTTCAATAATAGTAAAGGGCGTGAAATTCATTAGCTGTTATAAACTATCAATTAACTTGTAAGTTAATAAATGTGATGGATCGATACTCGTTCAGCTTTTTGGACGTGTAAATATTGAATCGAAACTGTTGTCATTAGATCATAATAAATATCATCAATAATTAATTTATTGTAGGAACGAAGGCTACATACATATTATGTGAAATATTGTCAGAACAAGCCAAAATCTGACTTTTTGATGGCACAAGATGATTTTGAGCAGGTATATTTGCATTTATAGAGTTTCTTTTTTTTTTCTCTTCATCCTATCGTTTATCATTTTTAGCTTGTTTTATTGTCAGTTTTATTTTGCAATCCATTAGCGAATTCTATTACTGGATTTTTTTTTACACCAGAATTATCTGAAATATTCAATTTCTCGGTATATGATATATGATACCCTTTAAAATGCTCTCGTCATTATCATTTGTTGTGAGTTTACTATTTGACTGAGACTCTCAGGTTTTCAGTGAATGATTTGTGATATCATCTTTATTATGTAATTGCATGAAAGTTTCGAAGATATTTTTTTACTGCGCTTGCATTATCCAATTGTAATCATCCTGAAATAGCTCAAAAGTTGCTTGGTGATGAATTTTATGCCTCACCTTTATTTTTTATTCAGTAAACTATGCATTTGCTTTATTTAGAAAAATTATAAAGATTAGTTGTAAATAAGAATTTTTTCAAAAAAATATTTAATTTGAAAATTCTAGTTTTTCGCCGAAACAAAGCAAAAATTGGGTCATAAGATAGCGTTATGTGATCTGTTAATTAAACCAGTGCAGCGTATAATGAAATATCAACTACTGATGAAGGATATTTTGAAATATACGGAAAGAGCGGGTGATCGAACGGATATCCTGGAAAAAGCTCTTCAGGTTCGTTGTTTATTTATTGAGTTAATATCGGTTCTTAAAAAATTATGTATACAAGTAAGATCATATTTGCATTTTTAAATGCAGATTTTTCTTAGTTAACTAGAGAATTGTAATTAGACTTTAAAATTTGTTTTTTTTTTCTTTGATACAAACTTAAAATCACCACATTCAGTTAGATGCTGGAAAGCCAAACATTATTTTACGTTTAATATACAGCAGTACTGTGACACATATGCGACCGTGGGATAAAACTGAAGAAGGATCATGAATTTTGTTTTCTAGGTAATGCACGTAGTACCGAAAGCATGCGATGATATGATGCAAGTTGGCCGATTGCAAAATTTCGATGGAAATTTAAATGCTCAAGGAAAACTGATATATCAGGTTCATTCGCCTTTTTTATCATTCTCAAAAGGCAAGAATATCCATGACTATATAAGTTTAGCATTAAGTGTTAGTATTCAATAAATTTATATAATTTTAAAAGCGGATAATATACCAGTACCAGTTCATACCTATACAATATACGTAATACTAAGAAATTTTTGCAAATTTCTTCTTAAGACCGAAAAAATTTCAGGGAACAGTGGCAATCTCAGATAATGCTCCATCACAGCCTTTCAAAGGAAAAGATAGGCGAATATTTCTGTTTGAGCAGTCTGTAATTATTGCTGATTGCATTTTGCCGAAGAAAGAATTTGGCAATCCTACGTATATTTTCAAAAGTCAAATTATGGTCAACAAGGTGAGTTTACATCAATTTTACGTAGGAATCTAAGTTTTTATTTTTGTTCCATATAGTTGATTCTCAATATTAGTCCCTAAATAAATGTGTAACAGATGCTGTAAGATCAGATAACAGTTTTTCGATCCTAATTGTCCGGTTAACGAATTTATTTTAGGATCCTTTTCTATTTTGATTCCAAACATTTATTGTTTCAACATTTTATTATTTAGGAAGTTAAATTTTGGTTGAAAGAATTACAGAATTCTTATAGATAGAAAAATCGATTGGTATAATTTCTATGTAATTAGAAAGTATAATTTATTTCTGAAAAGGGTAAATTCTTTTACCATTTCTTTTTTCTGAACAATGATAATGGAATTCATTTTTTTCTCTCTTTCTTTTTCTAAGTTTATTACAGTGTTTTTCTGTTTAAATTAAAAATTAATCACAGTTGATTTGCACATAATGAGAGATTGAATAAAATGGAGAAAAAGAAATAACATTTTGATGATTTCATTCTGCAACATGATACGTAGTGTCTGACATGAAAAAGTAACTTTTACTGACGGGTTGCAATATGACGTAAGAAATTGAAATTATTAACATCTGACGATGCAGAATACAAAAAGTATAACAGAACACGATTTTATTGAATATCATAAGTTCATCCCTCTTATTTGTTAAGTTGGTTCATGTTATCTGAGCTCACGATTTTTTTAACAAGAGTTGAACATTATCGATTTATCGGCTCTTGTTAAATAGCTTTTTTCTTGGAAACAGTTTAGTATCTTTTTTTTTATTGATCGATTATTAATTCATCCCTCTCTTACAAAGCCAAAATGGAGTTCTTTAATGTAAAGAATATAACGGAAAAAGCAATAATTTAGTTATTAAAAAAACTTGAGAAAGAAATGAAAAGTAAAGAAAATGTAAGAAATGCATTATGAAGTTTTCTTTTCAAAGAAAAAAATAAAGCAGAAAAGTAATGGGCAGCATGTGGTATAATTTAATGTCATTGTTTAAAGTTTCTGACTTTTGAGTTTTGAATTTTTAGATTTTTCTTTTTCTGCATTATAGCTTTTATGAAGGGGATGGTGAAATAAATAAATAAATGGTTGTTTGTTTAAACAAGAAAAAAAAAGGAAAATGAGACTTTTAATTACTTAAATTTGTAACAGAGAGAAAGTTTTAAAGTCTATAAAAGAGATACTAATCAGTTATTCTTGTATTTTTCATCACTTCTTTCTTCAGTGCAAGAATGTATAAATATAATGATGGGGAAATATTTAATCCTCCGAATTCTTAGCAGAATTCTTAACAGTCTTTAAAACTGCTATAATTATTTTCGAATTTGCTGGCCATCACGTAAATTTTGTCCTGTTGCGGGATTTATATTTGATGGTTACATACTAAAGTATAAATGTTCTCTCTGCAGAATTTTCGAATAATATTATGATTTTTTTCTTGACTCAAAAAGTTAGTCCTGGGATGGTAATTTAAATCCTTAAAATTTTTTCTTTTCAAAAAATCATTCGAAAAAAATTTTTCAACTTTTTCTATAATTTCGATATCAATATTTTCTTTACAATTGAATAGCATTTGCTTTGTGTATTGCGAATTCATTTTTTTTTGAATTTTTTTAAGGAATTAGTTTTTCTTTGTACAAATTAACAAATGAAAACAATTTTGTATTTTCATTTGATTCTAGATGGTATTAGAAGCAAATCTTCCTGATGAACCGTTACGTTTCATTCTGAAGAGTAATGATCCGGCACAACCGAATGCATTCTTAGCGCAAGCTAATACAGTTGAGGAAAAAGATGAGTGGATTTTGAAAATAAACAGCCAGTTGGATCAGCAAAAAACACTTCTGGCAGCTTTGGTAGATCCTAAACGTTATCAAAATCAACTAGCTGGAAGTGTCAATTCATTATCATTGTAAGTTTTTGTGTCTCCTTTTTTTCGGCAGATGGCAGTTTTTAAATGCTAACTGAGATTATCTTTTTTTTCAAACTTGATTACAATAATATCGAATTATTAGATGCTACAATTCAACTAACTAGAAGTAAATTGGAAGCAACCTGCAGTTTACTTCGAAGGCAATAAGCCATCTAACAACTAATTTTTTAGAATTTCCTGGATTATATATTGGTTTTTCGAAAGACAGAAAAAGAGACTATTACTTAAAATAAATTAAAAATCATGCTTTTTTATTCTAGGACATAATTGATATATTCTTTTGGCTTATATTCCATTTTCATCTAGGGCAGAAAGTTTTAACCTTTATAATGAATTACTTTTGTTACATCTGATAATTGATAATTGTATCGGAAGGATGCATTTGGTATTCTTCTTTCAGCCTAAGTTTTTGTTGAACTGTAGTTTTCCTTTTCTCTTCATTTTTTTCGATTTGTTTATTTTAAATTTCAGGGAAGAAACGGATAAGAAGACGCTGTTTCCCCGATTAATGGGCAAAAGTAAAGAAAGCAGTCACAGTTCTTCAGATGCTTCATCTTCGATGCATCAAAATTCGAGCATCCAAGCATTGCCGTCAAAGAGCAATTCATCAACAAAATCATCGAAGTTGTTCGGTTTTGGGAAAAAAGTGAATCCAGCAAATAGTAACAAGTCAGCAGCAGTAAGTAAATTGAAATAACAGTGAAGATGATGTTGGAACAAATCAAAGAAGAATGAAGAGTTAATGTTGTCAGCCTTTCAGTCATACTTACGTCCTTTAAAAGTTAATTAACTTTATAGATTTTTCATTCGGTTTTTCAATAATTCTAGTGAACCCCCTGGAAAATTCGGCTTATTTTTCCCAATTGTTTAATTCCAATCCAGTTGATTTTTTTCCTTCTTATTTTTGCTTTAAGACACCAAGTTATGCTTTTTCGATAAATGACTTTTCTGAATCTTATTGTCTGGCAAGAAAAAGTTGAGTAGAAATTATCATCCATTTGACTAATGACAATTAAGCGAAGTCTGTTCAGCGATTTGCCATTCGGATGAAATAAAGGAGAAGAATCTTTTTCTTTTTTTGGTAATGTGCAATAAAGAATGAATTAGAAGTTTGTAAAAATTTCTAAACTGTACAAAGAAATTCTTCGTACCTTTTTCCTTTGTATTTGAACTGGGCAGCTTCTTTTTTTATTCACTGCTTTACTGATGTAATTTATTTGCATATTTTCGAGTGAATTTTCTTGTTATACGATATTTATTATGAATAGCTATTGTATATCAGTAGATTTATATAATTCGGATGCTAGCATTTGTTTCAAAGTTGGTGAAGATGTTTTGATGTTGGATCAAAGAATTGGTGAAAGATATGAGGATTCTTATTTGTTTGAAATTTATTGTTCGATTCAAATGTAATACATGTATTAAATTGTTGAGATTTGATTCAAATTATATATATATATATATATATAATTTGAAT
>UPTC01001317.1:0-17290 GCA_900537255.1 Acanthocheilonema viteae
TATAATCAACAATAACTTGTGTATAACTGCTTGTTCAGCTAAGCAAGAAGGACCGATTTTACTACAGTTTGTTTGTTTTGAATTCAATATTTGTTATTCAGATTGCTATTTCACAAAGATTGAAAAGGAAGTTCGGTCAGAATATATAGGCATTTTGTGGAGAGGATGAAATTCTAAAACAGATTATTTATTTTTCTCGATTTGAAAATGTCACAAAATTTTAAATAACAATTTTAAATATATATCATGTAAGCGGAATGCAAATTTAGATGCCAACTGTCTTCTTTCGGTTCTTTTCAAGCTAAAAAAGTCTTCGACACGGCCATTCATCAAAATTAAAAAATAAGGGAAATTTTCGGAAAGTGTAAGTACTTGTGTTTAATAATAAATGTATGTTAAATTAAAGTGAAATATGTATTATTTGTAGAGTGAAAAGACGAAACAGTTCTTTGGAACTGAAGTTTTTTTTTTTGTTAAAAATTCATCATCAATTGGATCGTTGATGAAAAAAAAAATGAAATTGGATACCTTTTTCTTGGAAAATGTTTGAATTATTCATACCGACAAGTGTTTGATAAGACGGATCTGCTTGGTTTACCATACCGCCCACTGTGGGTGCTACAATTTATAAGTTTCATATCAAATACAAATTTATTTTGGGAAGGATTCGAGAGAATTAAATATTTTTTCTTTCATGATTATATAAGTCAAAAAGAGTTGAATCGATCACATAATTAGAATGGAAAACATCTGATGGATCGAATGGAATTTGAGTTACGTGGAATGACGTGTTCAAGGCCGAAAAAAAGTTGAATCTTCGTCTCGGCATACTCATGTTATTACGTTACTCTACAGCTCCCAGTGATAATTTTCAAAATAGTGTATAAAGTGAAATGTAAAAATTACGCCTAATTTTTTGTGTTTCCTGCAGTGTCGGTTCTGAAAATAACAGTTAAAGTGGATAAGAAATCACAATTTATCACTGAAATTTCTGCAATAACGATCAATATCTCAAGTTGAAATGAACTCGTTCTAAGAAGCTGAGCTTATGAGGCACGAAATCTGGGGATAGTATGACAAGCACAGTTATCGTAATTACAAATAGGAAATTGTAATTGTAGCGATAATCTGAATTTCAATTTGCATAGTAATGATGCACTGAAATTATGACGGTTTTGAATATGTTGTGCTTTAGTTAAATTACCTTTTTTTTCAACGAAAATTTTTTCATTATCCATGCCGACAAGTGTCTGATACTTCGGATCAGCTTGATCTGCCATACCACCAATTTCTGGTACTGCAATTCCGTTATTTCAAATAAAGGAAATATGCGATGCAATTAAACATATTAATTCCTTCAGCTATTTCACTCAAATCAAATTTTTCCGTGTTATTTCTCTTCTGACTGATTTTAATATTCTTTCAAATATTATAAAAGTGTTGAAATATTTCTTTCAACGAATTCCACTTTCTAATGTAAATAAAAATTAGTTATAACTTTAATCTAACCTTTGATAATTTGTTGTTCTGGTGCAACTACTGATCCTATAATTGTTTTTAATTTTGATTATAGTAATAAGATTCCATTTTGCCATTTTCAAAATTTATTAACTTTCTTTTGTTTTCCATCTTTTTTCAATCAAAAGGTCTGTATTTCAAGTAAATTAGTAACGAAATAAAGGAAAAGCTTACTTCTTGAAGCTTTTACTGGTGCTTTTTTATCTTCTGAAAAATTGGCTTATGTGCTATTTAAATTTTAAAATTATTTGTAAAATTCTTTTTAACGGTTCATAAAAATTTGATGCTCTTTTTCTGAACCCTATTAAGAAAACTTTAGCTTGTTGTAGTAAATTAGCAAATGTATTTTCAAAATAAGATTATCATTACAATCAGACGTTTTTTCTTGTTCTGATTTTAAAATTACAGTTACAAATAGTTTTTTAATTTTCTCGACTTAAATAATTTTCTTGCTGCTCAATATTGGCTAATTTAAATCAAAAATACTGAGCAATTAGAAAAAGTGAACAAAAAGCTTAATCTATTTCTGTCTGCAATTTTTTTTTAATTTTTATAAATTTGACCGAAACAATTTCAACGATAATATCTTGCAACACAATAGATCAATATCTGATGGAAATGCATCACTTAGCATTCATCTGCTTATTTTATTAACTAATTTATATCAAAACTTGCAATACAGCGGATGAAAATTACAGTGAAACAGGTAAAGAATAAGCATTTTGTATATTTTTTTGCAGAAAAATTGATTTACTGAATAAAGTGGAGAAAGAAGCTTACGTTTTGGTATGTTCTCATAATGGTTATCTGCAAATTTTTTAAAATTTAGGAAATTGAATTGAAAATTCGATTCAAACTCTAAATTTAGTTTAAAGGAAAAACATTCAAAAAGTAAGTTACCTTCGATTTGCTTTTCGGAAGGCGGACTTTGAGCTGTTTTAGATTTCGGAATATTCTTTTCTGTAAAAGACATAATTTTCCCATTGTTATATGTCCATTGTTCTTCTGTTTTATAACTTGAAAAATTCAATATTCTAAAAAATACAAATATATGACACCTCTTTTTTCGGCAGTGAATACATTACTCCCTATTCCGCACATTGTTTCATACTGAGGTTCGTTTCCTGATTTTACCACCTCTTCCACCATTTTTCTTTCTTCTGTCGAAATTTAAAAAATTAAGCTATTTTAAATGCCAATCTTCACATCTTTCATTTATTTAAGAACTAGTATAGTTAGTAATATCATAATTTCTAACACTAATTTACTGCTGAAGCAATTACTGGCAAATAAAAAGTTTTTTTTTTTTTCAATAAGATTGGTAATGGTGAAAACTGGGAAGGGATTTATTTATTTATAAGCGAGGGAAGAATTTATGCAAAATAGTAACTGTACTTTATTGGAATTCGATATAAGAATTCTTATCATATATTAACTTCAGTGAAGTTAATATATGATAAAAAATTGAAATTTAAGAATAAAAAAAATTAGTTGATCAATACAAGATACTCATTTAGATGAAGTTATTTTTGTAGTTGCGTAAGAAATTATAAATTAAAAAATGAAGAGATATTTGTGAAAGAGTGCAATCGTATTCACAATAACTTGAAAATACCATTGACAACTTCCTGAGCGAATTTCTGTCGTTCATTTTGGATAGTTTTAAATGTGACACCAATTTCTTCACATAATTTCTTTTGCAATTCTTCCGATAGTTGGCGTGTTCCAAGACGTGACTCGAGCACGCATACCTTTAATATCCAAAAATATTCTTCGCAAAGCATAAATATCATTCTAACTCACCGCTAACGTCTTTCCTATTTAATCCTATCACTATCGGTGCAGGTAGTTTCGTGATAAGTAGTTGATAAGAAAAAAATTATACTTGAAAATATAGAAAACAAGAATTAACCTTAGCATTGAGAAGAATGAGTTGACGAGTGATACCCCATCTCATGTAGATAAAAATATGTAATATAATGATCAGAGAAATGAATGTCATCAATACAGCTATTACTGCTGATGCTATCAGAATTTTACCATATGATCTGAAGAATTGCCAAACTACACATGTTCTTCATTCAAGGAAAATTTGATCTGATAACATTTATCACACAATCAAATAATACTTCTTCAATTAATATCATGGCTTACTTCATTTCTGTTTCAGCAAGTTCTCTCCTGAAATGTTTTACCGATACTACTAGCTCATAATCTGTGATAATTTCCGCAGCACCTACAAAATTATCGATGAATGTGGAAAGATGCTTTTTATCTATGAAATTTCCAACAAGTGATTCTGCATTCTTCCATAACTTTTTCTGAAAACTTTGACGCCATTATTAAATCTCAATACCCAAGTGTTGCATTTCTTATTAAAGCTTAAAATACTTTGAAGGCTGTAAGACATCAGATAATAGTAATAATGAAACTGAACTGATACATTCATTTATGCTGCGCATGATAAAACTCATCAGATAGAACTATGAAGATTAATTGATTATGATCAAAGCTAGTGATTTTTCACCAAGATTTTGTACATTAAAGAATAATCCATAGAAATATGCGATAAAACACCTCAGAAATGGTCACTAGCAAAAGCATCATTGTTTTAATGAAGTTTGAACACATTTGCAAATGAGGCCTTTTACACGTATCGCCACTCAAGTAATAAATGATATTGATGTCATTTTAATCGTATTTATAAATTCGCCCGGTGATCGGAGTATTGGCATCAAAAAAATTTGCTTTCATGTAAATTTAGAATGGCAACGGGTAAAATTACACTGCCATATGAATCACTTTTCAATAATTCGAATTTTAGCTAATTTTAGATTTTTTAGCTAATTTTGACTTACTGAATCAACCGAAAATCTATAAATTAGTCGAAATTTGATACAACATAAGTTGATCATGTGATTTTAGAATATTTTGTTTCAAATGTTATCAATTGTAACCATTTTTCTGAAAAAGGTAGCAATTAACACGCTCCTGTTTTCTTTTTATTTACTTTTATTTATACATAATGATGGTAAAATAGTCAACACTTTCCCATAGAAGTCGGTATAATTTTAGTAGCAGCTCGACCTATAGTTGGTCTTAAAATCTGGAATGAACATAAAAGATTTTGATCCACGGACATTATTGCTGCAGCATTGTCAAATTGTCCACAATAATGCGGTGCAGAAAATATGGTAACACATTTACGGGCTCCGAAAAATTCATATCCATCTTGTACCACTTGATGAGCACGAGCTACCTGCACGAAACATCGTGGAATTACTTGAGCAGATGAATGAATTTTATTCGTTGTTTCGCCACTTTTGATTAAAATTGTTTAAGAATGGCCAGTTTCTCACCATATCAATATTCAATTTTTTACATAATGTAGCTAAAATATCCGATCCAAATCCAAACGAAGCGCCTCGTATATTTATTTGAAATCCGCTAATACCTATCACCGGATCTGCCCACAATAAATCCATTTCCAACGATGGGCTTGCGATATTCGTTGGCCGCTTAATTTCTCGCAATTGCTGAAGACTTTTCAATTGCGGCGATATACCACCGTGCATGCACAGTATACGCTCACCAACAAGTGCTGTTAATGGCATGCACTGAAATGTGTCCTGCAAAATTAAGCTATTTTAAAAAGCAATTCATCTAGTAATTTTGACTTAAATAATACTTAATAGAGTCAATAGTGAAATGATTGGATGTATCTTTCAATTCTCTTAATTAAATACTGATTAACTTATGCAATTTTTCATGACAATTAGTTAAAAATTAAAAAATTTCTTTTTAATATAATTGAAAAACAATGTAAAAAAAGAATGTCGAAATTGACATAAACTAAGTTTCCTGAACCTGAAATATTTCCCACAGTTGAGCTGAATTAAAACGACGCATACATTCCTCATAAAAGCCATAAACCCGATTAACATTAGCGCATTCGTGGTTACCGCGGAGTAAAAAGAAATTATTTGGAAACTTTACCTGTATAAAAGTTTCCAACTTTTAAGATTACTGCAATGCACGAAAAGAATGGCTGAATTGTGACAGAAAGATTTAAATGCTCAGAATAAATTTGTTAAGAATTATTAAGCACTGTAACTTCAATTTGTGCATTTGTTAATTACTTTAATTGAACACATTCCTTTCATATGACCTCAAAAATTTCATTGCATTCATGAATCATTTTAAAATCATAACATTTCCGATCATAAATAATAGTGCAAACCTTGTAACAGAATAACAATATGATAGTCTCGAGATTCTGTGGTCCACGATCTACATAATCACCCAGGAATAAGTAGTTGGCAAGTGGAGGAAATCCTCCACGACCAAAGATTCGTAACAGGTCACCATATTGACCGTGCGTGTCACCACAAATACGAACCGGTGGATCAATTTCTATCAATGATGGTTGTGCCATGAAAATTTCGCGAGCTTTGTCTAAATTTATATGTTATTTTACGGAATCCATTTGATTCGAGAAAATGCTAATCTCCTGATCGACATTGAAACGATAGCAACAAAATCCGGAAACCTGTCTCTTGGTCAACAAACGAAAACTTTACATATTTTACTTGAGTTTAACAGTATTAACAATAAGTTATTTATTAAAAAACAATAAACTTTCCTTCCTTTTCTTTCCCACCAAATTTTATGCGCAATGCAAAAAGGTTAATTTTTTTATCAGAATTTAAAGTTTGGACCTCTTCGTCGATCTATATTGAACTTGACTGTTCCGATTATTAGGTTACCCCACACAGCGTTTTAATTCGTCCATTCAATTTTCAATATTATTATCTGTTAAATTATACCAGACTAATCTGTTATCTTAAAAGGAACTCACGGCAAAGTGATGCGATTTCAGGTTCGCGAACAGTTTTCGTGAGACCTTTATTCGGTTGTCCAACACTCAACAGTCGCAAAATTAAATCGTCAACATCGATTCTCGTCATTTCTCTAATTTTCGAACTGAAAATTTTATCCCAACTGTCATTCATCAGTTGAATTATAAATATCTGCCATTTATGCAGCGTCTGCAGCGCGGTAGGTGATATAGTTAAGCCATTACTTCACTTTTGCAAAAATCTAATGGACGTAAATCGCTCCCACTGCATCGGTCATAAACCTTACACAGCTTGCTACGTGCTCTGAAAATGTTAAATACAGCCCACCTGCTCCTCGTTAATTCTAACAATAATCACTTTATTCCCCATATTGGAATTTCTTGTACCCTTGACAATTTGCATACTTCACCACAACTATTCCCGCACTATGCTTACCAATAAATTCCAATGCAACATTTCACCCTTTCAAAACCATTTGCATGTTGACTTTAGCAATGAATTGAACCTTTTAACACTTTAAAATTCTTCGCCTCAATTGTTCCATAATATAAAAATTTCATGTGAATTATTCCCAGAATTTATTCCACAGCCTCCATCATTCTTCACAATGATATCAGATTAATCTGCATATTTCATTTGTGATTCATATGCACTCCTCTCAAAATATATTACAATTTATTGTCGTTGTTTCAAGCAAACAAATAAAGAGCCTAATGATTATTGCACATATTTCAATACCGCTCACTGTATAAGAGATTAGATTATTGAAGAAGCAAAAACAAATGAAAAGCTGCTCATTCTGTACCAGATTTCTCTTCGAAGCAGTTTGATGTTTTACATGAAACTTGATTTCTAAACAAATTTAGAAATCGTCCTTTACGTTATTTTCAGAATCAATCAACATCTGTATCTATTATCTTTACTACTCGAAGCTCCGATTGCAACCTGCTGTCCCATTTCATCGGTTCGAAAATGCTCACTAATCTTGATGAAAGGATTTCATCAGCTGCTTTTCTGAAAGACTAATGTTCTGTTAAATTGTTATAAAAAGACTCCTCGAGAATAAAAACTCCAAGTTATTAACTCAAAAAACTACATTCTTCTGCAGAGGTAAAAAAAACTATATTTTTCCACAAGAATTAGAAAATATAAAGCCGCAACAAAAAACATCAACAAATACTAAATTCTGATCGCTTTTAAAATTCTGATCGCTTTTAAAATTACTAAACGAAATAATGGCTCAAAATTACTTTGTTATTAAAACCAAAAGAAAGGAGTTTCTTGGCAGACACAGCTAATTTTATAAATGGTGTGTCCGATGGGTTCGACAAATCCGAAATGGCATTCTCTTCGGGATCTTCTACTGTGATAAGAACTTCGTTTTGGACTTCAACCTGCAAAATTTGTAAAATTTACACGATGATGTAGATGCAATTTAGAAACCCATCAATTTTCTTTAAAATTAGTGAAAAGTATTAAAAAATAGTTTCTCTTATATTCATTCCATCCAAAAAAAGAGGTGACCGACCAAATACAGGTTAAAACTATTTTCAATATTTTTTGCCATTTCAAGCATATTGCTAGGACCACTAAAAATGTCAAATTTTTGAAAAAATTCAACTTATGAAACTAAATTAACTCTGCAATGTCAATTCAAAAAATTTTCGAAATTCACTAATGAAAATGGCACGAAACATCCGTCAATGAACACACCTCTGGCACACTTCAACTTAAAATGCTACGCATTAACAAATAAAAATGTACTTTGAAGTTCATAAAAATAATGATTTAAAAATAAGCTGACAATTTGTTATCTTTTCTAAATCCATTAAAAAAAAGTTTTTGCTTTCAGCTTAAATATGATACCAATCTAAATCTCCATTTACCAGCAATAACTCACTTTTGTGCGCGTCGGATCAGCGTAAGGACTCTGTACATTTGTTTGTGGAAGACGAGAACGAAACAAAAATGTTTTACGTTCGTTGCTTAGTGCCGTTGAAAAGGATAACATACGTAATTCTAGGAAAAACGTAGTAACAAGCCTTCGTAACATAAGGAAATAAAATGAGCAGATCTGAAAGAGGCGTGCAGTAAGGAATGTATTAATTAAATAGTTTACCTTAACCGTCCGTTGCGGACTTACAGGTAGAAAGGATGAGATTAGAAATGGCAAATAACTCCACAACACCATCGCCCACCAAATAATCCTAATCACTCTCGACCATTGTCTACTCATAACAATAGCCAACCGGTCAGTGTTTGAGTTGCGATAGGATATCTGGTAGGCTATGCGACTGTAGTGGAGAGTGGTTGTTGCAGTGGTAGGATTGGTTTTGGTGATTGGAATCGATGAAGAAATCGGCTAATTGATGTTTATCTCTCCAATTAGTACCGTTCGTACGTCTCAACGATGTATAAGCAAAATAGCAAGTCAGCAAACCTCTTCCGCTCTCCGTCGAATCATTTGCACCACAAAATCATCATCTCGGAATACTTCCAGTTTTTTAATAGCATGGTTACGTGGATATCCATCGGTCAGTTATTTGTCGAACTTCATTTATGCATCGAGCTAAAATTCTCATTTAAAGTGCTTTAAATATTTTCAGGTTAATAAGGTAAATCATCGCATGCTGCACAATGTGAAAGGTATCGGTAAAGATAATGAAGAATTTATTGAAAAAGGTGGCGAGAAGATAACATGCAAAATAAGTGAAGTAAGTTGTAGATAATTCAAATTGTAATACAACATTTTAGTGACATTATTTATGATGCTGTTTTCTAACGAGATGTTTTTCTGCATTACAGGATAGTAATATTGGAGCTTCAGCTCTTCCCAAAATGAATGTGAAACCGAGTGTGATTGTTACTAAGTGGGAAACACTAATGAACAGATGTGGGTTATCGGTAAATTTTATCTTCATTTAATTTAGTCGTTTTTTTCTTCTCGACTTATTAGCACAATAAATCATTTATATTCTATTTTGCCTTAGATTGATAGGACTGCTTCAAAGCAAGATCAGAATGCTCAGAAGAGGAAGAGGAGTACAGTACTTGCTATGTTTTTCGTCGCCGGCAGCACATTTTGTGGACTTTTATACTTTTGCTTGTACTATGGTAATGGTTGAAGTTTCGGCAGCTAAAATATCTTTTCGTGATAGCAGAATATTTTGCTCAAAACATTTGTTATATAAAATATGAATAACCGGTGTATTATTTAAAATTAATTTTTTAATACATTCATTTAATGAGATAATGGAAAATACATTCAGTGCAAATCATATAACAAATGGAAGGAAAGATTGGAACAAATCGTGTAGTTCGTTAATTTATATAGAATTGTGGAAAACTAATTGTAGGATGGATGAAAAGAGATGAAAACAGTGCATATACGGGTATATTAGCTCCCTATTATCGTATTAAAGAAGCATGTAGGTCGTGGAGGAATGTGAGTTTTGCATTTTGTTTCAGTTTTAATTTTCATTCTTGAATTAGCATATGGTCTTTTATCAGTATTGTTATAAGAAGGAGAAGTGTGACGTGAACAGCATTGTATTTTCTCTTTGCAAATCAAATGAAAAATACCATGAATATATTATCATATATAGCATTGGTCACTGTTTTCTCATAATTTATTTACAGTTTGTGGTAGAGCCATCCAGAGACAAACTTCTTCCGGATCCATTAAAACCACCATATTGGCAGCCTAAGTATACCGTGGTTATTGAACTAAAGAATGTTTTGGTGGCGCCAGAATGGAGTGTGAGTCTTGGAAATTAATTACTGTTAATAAAAAATGGTGTTTTAAAACTAAAAAAAATTGAATAACCGAGCAATAGTAATATTGAGCCAGTTCTTTCCTATATAAATATTTCTTCTGTTTCTTTTAAACTGTGAGAATTTCAGTATAAAATGGGAAACCGCGTCAAAAAGCGTCCCGCTGTAGATTACCTATTGGACGTAATTGGATATCCTAATTTTGAAGTCGTGATTTATACATCAGAAACTGCACTGAACGCAAGTCCAATAGTTGAAACTTTAGATAGCAAGCAGAAAATCATGTACAAGCTATATCGTGATTGCTGCAAGTACACGAACGGCGTTTATGTTAAGGTAAGTCTAGCCACATATTTACGATCAATTAACACTCTTTCTGTTTTTTTTTAATTTTTTTGTTTTTGATTTTAACCCGGTTATTTTGAAACTTTAGGATCTTTCTAAGCTGAATAGAGACTTGTCAAAGGTCATCTACATTGATTTTGATCCGGAATCGTTTCGATTTAACCCGGAAAATGTGCTACGGTTGCCAAAATGGAATGGCACTCTCGATGACACCGCACTTGTCGACCTTGCTGAACTGCTCAAAAGTAATTTTTTCAATTTTCCACTAGTTCTTATTAAAATGAAACTTTTTCTTGAGGTTATGGATAAGTTTATTGCTTGAATTGAGTTTTTTTTTCAGCAATACATTTATCAGATGTTGATGATGTAAGACCCACGCTTCAATATTATAGTCAATTCGATGATCCACTCAAAGAATTCAGAGAAAGAGCGACGCGAGTTGCTGAACTGGTTATTATTTTTGAATGTGATATTATTTATTATGTAGCCATTGTTTATTCGTTCATTTTTTCTTCTTTTTTCTCAAAATCCAATTTAAATTCCTATCTGCAGTTTTTACATTTCGGTAGCACTAGAAATTCTTCCCAATGTCGGATTATATGTGAAGTTTTTTTTGTTTTCCTATGACGTACTGAATTACAGGAAAAGAAGATGCATCAGATAGAGTCCGAAAAAGAGGCATTTATTGCGCCAGTGAAAAAATATCAAGGTCGATTGTTCGGTTTTCGTCGACATGAGTGATTTTCATTGAAAGTATTCAGTACTGTTGTGAATTGATTTGTTGATGTTTTTCTTATAAAGATTTAATTATTGTTGTCTAATGCGAAATTTTTATTGTTCATTCATAAGTCAAATATTTTTATGAGCATTTTCTTGCACTTATTTATGAACTATCTCCAACGAAAAATAGGGAAGTTTAAAACTTACGAGAAATCAAGCTGTTAGCCAGAATATTGGCCGAAGTTTTCCAGAATTTTTTTTTGTTGATAGAAATCTGTTATGATTTAATTTATGTTTGTTTTGCTGTGTAGAATGGTAATTAGCCTTAATCGTCACTGCATCCTGTTCTTATTTCCTTCATGGCAGAAACTTATTCTAATTTAACTGCTTTTTATGTGTCCTTACTTCATATATCGAATCTACACGCGTAAATGAAGCTTAAAAATTTATTTGTTTATTGGCATATTATTCGCGGTCTTCCACAGCAGTATGTGAATAGTACAAATTTACGGTTACCATATTTGCTTATAAATTTCACAATTGATCCTCCAATACATTATTTATTGTAGAACTCAAATCGGCTCTACTATCTTCATGAGCACTAATCTGCAAGAATGAATCTATTTCAGTCGATCTTTTTGTCATTATGCATTAAATAGGTTATGTTATGGGATAGTTCGAATTGTGGTGAATTGTATAGAAGGTTCATCTAAATTATTGATTTCAGATTTAGATCTCATAAAATTTGAAATGAGAAGACGAGACAATCTGCGACCACCATGAAATAAATTATTAATTAAACAACAATAAATAAATAAATAAAACCAAAGAAATGATAGAAATACGGGAACAGTTTTCAATTTTTCGTAAGTTTCATTGATTTTAAAGCTGCTTCACTGTGTTTTGTTTCATTAATTCAAAACATTTTCTTGTATTCGTTGTCCTTTTAAACTGCATTGGTTTTTATTAGCCGTCATTTTGTTTTTCTTGCAAGAATTGTTCATTAATAGTTGCTAGATATTAATTTTAAACTCCACTGTATTTTATTTAGATGAATTTAACAAATTGGGCGAGTTTATTTTAAGTTCATTTTAATTTTCAGAATTGGCGTTATCATCAATCAGCTAGGTATTAAAAAATGAGTTTGTAAAATAGGACTGGGACGATAAATTTATCATAATGTAAGCAAAATGCTCAAGAAAACTTTCAAATTATTATGAGAAATGTTAAGCGGTAATTTAGGTGCTGTTACCTTATAACGAACGTGATATACGTGGAACCCTTAATAAAAATTTCCCCAGGAAATTAAAATTGATGCTTGATATGATTAAAGCACGTTAGGTACATGGGAAGCTTTAAAAACTGACAAATTAAAACTATCCGATTATGTCTCATTAACATTCTTGCTATCAATTGTATTACTTTAGTTATTATTAATGACAATATATTCAAGGTGGACTTGAATTACCCGAGATAGAATTCAGAGTAATATATTTTAAAGTCTCTTTCGGATAATTTATTTTTCTTTACAGCGTTATTCTTTCAACTGAATCTCAATGTATGTTAGGTCAAAATAATTTAATATTAGTTGACCTTGGACGGATATCTATGTTATTTCAGTCGAACTTTTTTTTTTTCTTCGTGCATTTTTTTCTGAATGGTAACTGAACTACTTTCAATGCTTCGTTTTTTTTAAATCGATAAATTCATTCCCTTTTATTCTCTTAAAAATATTGGCGGATATTGGCGGAAACTTTCGTACAACTTTGTTATAATGTTGCTTGTTTTCTTTTAATATTATCAACTGATTTATTAGATTAAAATTAAAATTGTTGTGTGATTAATTTGATAAACTTATTTGCTTCATTTGCTTTATAATCCCTTTTTTTTATTTAAAATTCTTTTCGTTGTGTACTTTGTTCTCTTTTATCAAAAATTTAGTGCAGTATGGAATTCATATAAATAGATGGCGAGTAAATAATTTTTCCCTTCAAAATAAATGGATGAACTTTTCATATTTTATGGGAAGATTAAATCTCCCTCTATTTATTTCTTTTTTTTAAATGAAATATTTTAAATGCTAAGGTTGTATTTAAAAATTGTCGAATTAGCAGCGCAAACAAACCAGAGATAAACGACTGGTTTTAATTTAGAAAAGTGTCTGTGTTCTCTTCAGTTCTTCTTGCATCGGATCTTTCCCTGTTCATTGCTCTTTGATTTATCCCATTACTATTGATTATTCAAAGATTTGATGTTTTGATTTGCTATCTGTTTTGTAGAAACAGTAATGGTGTTCGTTTCATTTCGTTTCCCGAAAGTTACATTTCTTCTTTATTTCACCCTGAATCAATGCTCTGCCCCAGCACAATGGCAGCAATTTCGGGTTATTTTTTACAGTTGAAAGTTTAGGCTGAAGTTATGAAAAAAAGAAAAGTTGGAATCAGACTAATTTAGAGTTGAAGTTTTGTTTTGTCCAAAAAGACATAATGTTAAAATGAAATTTCTAATGAGATTCAAATTCAAATTATCTTTGTAAATTTGAAAAAATGCTTTTTCAGTTGTAGAAATACATGTCGATTAAATTTTTTTTTGAGTAAGAAATTTTCAGTAATTCAATTTCTATGCAAATATTCATTTCAGCAAGTACGTGACTCATCAAATACCATAAACAGACAAGAACTTCAGTGGTCAAGGAACTCACTGGAAAGATTTTGCCGTATGAATAATCGACAAAGATTTCAAGAGTTTCTTAAGCCAATTCTTGTGCCACGAATTGTTGGCACAGAATCTCATAAAAAAGTTGCTGAGGTTTTCAATAATTGCTCTTCAAACATTCTAACAATTCTTAATTGCTAGAAATAATAGCATATTAAATACTCATTTCTTAGGAAGAGCTGCACTACCAGTAGTGTATCTCTTCATCTTTAATCCAGTTCTTGATTTCACATCACATGATTTATTTAAATTTCATCATACAGCAATACTCTTTCGTTTTATTGGAAACTTCTAATTATTTATCGCATTTTTGAATGTTTAACAGTTGGTTCTGGACTGAGCGGTTTTCAAATAAGATTGATTATATTAGGATGAATAAGAATGATTGAATTTTTGTTTCATGTTGTTAATTTTGGTGCTTTTTAATTATAAATAGATTCCCGTAGCTACTTTCGTCATTTAGCATCGTTTGTTACGTATTGTTAGCATTAATAACTTCCATTTTTTTCCCTGATAATTTGTGGAATCTTAACATGATTAGAAGTGATACATGTTTGAACTTAAATAGTAAAAGGTTACACTTTTTTATTCTTTTGCATTTAATGATTTTTGCGATTGCAAAATTTTTCAGCACTTTTCAAGGACATTGTCGGCTTTAGGCTTTACAATTGAATGGGACTTGTTCGAGGAAACTACTCCTCATGGCAAGAAATTATTCAGAACGTTAATTGCTACTCATGATCCCAGTGTTCCTAGACGACTTGTACTTGCTTGCCACTATGATTCAAAATTCTTGAAAGGGTAACTATTCAACTTTCAAAAGAAAATATTCTATATTATTAAAATTTAAGCGGTAGGTTTTGCACTTCCACTTACAATTGTTTTCATCTTTCTGTGTTGATTGGATGAGATATTATATGTTTTATTTGCTAAATATATTCATAATTCATATATGATCTGCGGATATACTAACAGTAATTATACAATAGAGAAATTTTCATCGGTGCAACCGATTCTGCAGTTCCTTGTGCGATGCTACTCGACATGGCACATACACTCGGTCCACTCTTACATAATCGCAGAAGAAAAGTACTTCTTTTTTATGAGTGTTCTTATCAAATAACAATTTGATGATTATTTAAAGCACAAACATATGATTATATAGAATATTATATTAGATAGGGTATTTTTCAGAGATATGAAAAAGATATGAAGTGTATTATTCAAACTTCGATATTAAATATTTATTTTTCAGGATGTAAGTCTTCAATTGATCTTTTTTGATGGCGAAGAAGCATTTGAGGAGTGGACAGAAAAAGATTCATTATATGGTTCTCGTCACTTAGCTTCAAAATGGAATCAGGAATATTTCTCGAACAATTCATCTTCCGGAATTAAGGAAATAGATCGAATTGTAGGTTTTTTGCCTTATCTTAATTTAATTGTTAATCTTTGTTCATTTTTCTCATTATGCAAAAGTAAATTCTTATGTATATATTTTTTTTACCTTTCGTGAATTAGCTCTGTTTTGTCTTTTGAAATTACATCCAATCATTGTTATTCCTGAGATTCAACTAATACTATTAGTGTAAGTGTTTCTTTTCTATACCTATTTTTAATCTTCTTTTCGATTTAATGTAAAATTTCTAGAACTTTTCGTTGTTTTATGATATGATTTCTGATACTTTATTTAAAATCGCTTAATTTTTTAATCATTTTTCAAATTTTCTATTCAATCATACAATAATCTCTTGAAATTTTTTATTTAAAAGCCAAAAATCTACTCCTGCCTTTACTTTTTTATTTTTGTATTCTTTCTAACAAACAATTATAAAAAGTATGTTTTTTACCCGACATAAAATGTTTTAAAGCTACTACATAATAAGCAGTAGCTATCAGTCTTCCTCAACAAAACAACCATCAGTAGCTATCAGTCTTCCTCAACAAAACAACCATTTTGTAATTGAGAAAGAATAATCTTTATTACGTTGTGGAATAATTTTTGTTACGTTCAATTATTATTATCTAGCTAGCAAATAAATGAAATATAAAATTAGATTATTTTTAATTGTTATTTTATGGAAGATCAATATTTGGAAATTACTTTACAAGAGTAACAGACTACCCCCAAAATGTTGCATAAAATGTCTTAAGAATCTATATAACGATGAAATGTGTCACTATTTCCAGGATTTATTTGTACTGCTCGATCTCCTTGGTGCACCAAATCCGCTTTTTTACCACTTTGACGGTTTTTTATCGGAAAGTGCGTTTTCGGAAATGGTGAAGATTGGTTGGTGTTTTATTTAAACTTTCAAATTGTGATATTTGCTGTTTTTATTGTTAAACTTAGTAATAAAATTGCAAAATTTAATGGTACTTTATTGAGATTCGTTAGTTATTCTACATCACATTTTGTTGGAGCATTTCCTTTATTTACTTATAAGATTAATTCTACTTCTAATTGATGCAAATATGCATGATATTTGTGCCATCATTCTTCGTTATTATTCCAGTAGGATATGGGATCATTGTACCGAATTATTTATACTTTCTACACTTTCATTATCTTTTCAGAAATAGCGCTAAAGAAAATTGATTGTTTGCATCAGTTACAACCAGTATTTCAACCTCGAACGGTTTATAGTACAGTAGAAGATGATCACATACCATTCCTGAATCTCAAAGTGCCTATTTTACACCTCATACCTTTACCATTCCCGGATGTGTGGCATAAAGCATCCGACAATGCCAGTGCTTTACATTATGAAACCATTGATAATTTAAATTCTATTTTGAGAGTATTTGTTTCGAATTACCATAGATTGATAATATAGGATGAGGTGCACTCGGAATTTTAACTTGAATGAATAGGATTACAACAAGATTTTTTTTGGTACAAATTGTCAAGTAAATATCTGAAAAATGAATTGAACACAAGATCATTTTTTGCTTTTTATTGATTGCTTTGTTTTATGTATTTATACATAAATTCATTTGAAATGTCATGCCTGAAAGTTCCGAGTGCCCAAATCCTCTCCAATTAATTCCTTTGAAATAAAGTAAAATTCATTTTTAAATGGAATCAATGAAATTATTTATCTGGAAAGAATAGAAAAAGGAATTAATCATTAGAACCTTTTTTAGTATCAGAATTCAAATTGCGAGAAAGCCATGCTTTTGCTTACTCAATGCTATTTTTTAATCTTTGTCATGGAATTGAATCAGTTAGTAATCATTTTGAGATTTTTTCAGAGCAAAGCTAATATTGTTTATTAAATAGCTGTAACAAATTTTTCACCACTGGTTTCGACATTTGCTACTGGTATTGAAAAGAATTGTTTAAAAATAAGAACATA